>JAEDOY010000010.1:0-20304 GCA_016432935.1 Benedenia humboldti
ATTCTAATTTGTTCAGTATTTAACCAATAATCTACATCATTACCTAAAACTTTAGGAAAAAATGAAAAAATTCAAAAAAGCACATAAACAATCAAAGTAATACTTAATGTTCAATATGTAAAAAGAAATTGCCTTTTTTCTATTTGCTGCAAAAGTATTTTTTGTTTCAACCATGAAACCCCCTAATTAATCAATATTGCTTCTTTAATTACATAATAATTCAGGTCATGTAATATCAGTCTTTAATTAAGAAATATATTTTTAATAATTAATATATATTTTTAATTCTCATTCATGAACAACTTGTCTGTATTCATCTCACTCAGTATATTTTTCTTTTAAAAATTTGTCAAAAGTATGGTTCCTAAAATTTTCTTAACAAATTTTGATTCACTCATAATGTTTAGAGACATACCTAAAGTATCTGGTAATAAATCAATATTCATAGCCTTTAGTTCCGCTCTTTTTTTATTAAAAAGATTTTCATAAATAGGTCAAAAACTTTTGCTTTTGAGTTTAAACCTTCAAAGCCCGCTTCAAAAATAACAGCCAAGGTTAAATAAGGGTTACCCATTGGATCAACATTACGTTTTTCAAATTCTAGTGGCAGCACCAATTGAAGAGGGAATACGATACATAGTGGAACGATTATAATCTGATCAAGCTATACAATTTGGTGCTTCAAAGCCAGGAATTAAACGTTTATATGAATTAACGGTCGGATTAGTTATTGCTGTAATTTCTTTGCCTCTTCTTATAAGTCCAGAAAGAAATTTTTGATGATTTAAATTGATATTTTTGATGTCCTTTCTTGCAAAAATATTCTTACCATCTTTAAAAACTGAAATATTTGTATGCATGCCTGAACCATTAATACCATGAAATGGTTTAGGCATGAAAGTTGCAATAAGATTATGATCAAAAGCCATAGTTCTGACTATTCATTTAAAAGTGACAATTTGATCGGCCGATTTTAAAGGTGTAGAATATTTATAATTTATTTCATGTTGGCCTTCAGCAACCTCTTTATGAAAAGCTTCAACTACAAAATCATGATTTTCTAATGTATTAACAATTTTTCTTTTCAATTCATGAGCGGTATCAAAAGGAGAGACACCAAAATATCCAGTTTCATCTGCTGGAATAAGTTTGCCATCTTCGTTTTTAGTTAATAAAAAGAATTCAGCCTCAAAAGCAGCCGCTAAGGTAAAACCTTCTTTTTTTCTTTTGTTTTCATATTTTTGCAGAATATTTCGAGGATCTCCCATAAAAGGTTTTCCATTAGGGTGCTTAATGTTACAAATGACTCTAGCAACATGAAATTTATCATTATTTAAAAAATCACATTTTAAATAAGTGCTTCAATCTGGATCTAGAAATAAATCAGAAGTTTGAATATCAGTATAACCTTTGATTGATGATCCATCAATCATGATTTCTCCAGCAATTATTTTATCTATCTGTGAAATTGGTTTTTCTACTGCTTGAAGCTATCCATTTAAATTAATAAACTGTAATAAAATTGATGATATTCCTTCTTTTGTAAGCTTGTTCTTGATATTTTTTGGCTGCATTTTACCTTCCCAATTTAATAAATAATTATAAATATATGTTAACTTTAAAACTAATTGGATTAAATTATTAAAAAATAATTTTTTCAGTTTCTTATAAATAATTGATTAATTTTTTATGTTCTTTTAAAAATTATTAAATAAGAATATAATATATGACACCAAATAGTGTCTTATATCAAAGAGGATGAAAATAAAAATTACAGACAGATTTGAAATTGCAAAAAATATTTATGCAAGAAATCGTTTAATGTTACCAGCAATGGATACATTAATGGCTGAAGATGGTTTTGTTAATGAATTTCACATTCAGCACTACGGTAGTAAATCTTATGGAGGTCTTGGCACAATTATTGTTGAATCAACAGCGATTTCTCCTGAAGGAAAAATAAGACATAAAGATTTAGGACTTTGAAAGGATGAACAAATAGAAGGTTTTAAATCTTTATCCAAAATTATTAAAATGGGTGGAGCGGTTGCCGGTATACAATTAAACCATGCTGGAGCTAAAGCAGAAATGACTGATATTGATAAAATTGGCTCAACTAAATATTTTGATTATTTACCCCAGGAAAGATTGTCAATTATTACCCTAGAACAAATAAAAGAGGTGGAAGATAAATTTGTAAGCAGTGCTTTAAGAGCAAAAAAAAAAGCAGGATTTGACTTTGTTGAAATTAATGGAGCTCATGGCTATTTATTAAGTCAATTTATGCATTTTAAACTTAATGATGTAATTAAATCAAACAACATTTTAGTAAGAGGAAAAAGTGTTGTAAATATTGTTAAAAGGATACATGAAGAAGTAAAAATACCGATCGGGATTAGACTATCTGTGACGGATCATGAAGAAAATGGAATGAATCCAGAAGATTTTAAACCATTAATAAAACCTATAGAACCATTTATAGATTATATTAATGTCTCATCTGGAGAAGCAATTTCTCATGAAAATGTTAGCTTAACTATTAAAAATGCCGGAACTCATTTATACAGAATTCCTTTAGCTAAAAAAATTAGAAATTTTACAAAAAAACCTTTAATAATAGCTGGTAATGTTTCTTCTAGAAAAGATGTTGAAGAAATTCTTAATTCAAACATTGATGGTCTACTTATTGGTAGAGAATCCATTTTTGACCCTAATTTCACACAACATATCTTGTCAGTATAAGAATTAGATAAAAAAATATATCATTAAAATAATAATATTTGATTTAATCCTCATGACTATTTGGATTTAATGAAAAAAATAGGTTTAAAATAAATGGAATTAATTAAAACAATAGATATATTAAAAAATATAAAATCTGATACAAAAATTCAAATAGCTTGTGTTCTTTATAAAAATAGGAAAAGTATGACAGTTTCAGAGATTGTAAAATATACTCAAAAAAAACGAACCAATATTTCTAAACAAATTAACGAAATGCATAAAGCAGGTTTGTTACAAAAGGACAAAAAAGGAAAATATGCTTATTACTACATTTCTAAAGATTTGCATGAAAGACAAGAAAAAATGTTGAAGGAAATAATCAATTCTTTTAATGTAATAGACCAAAATAAGACAGATTTTAAAATTTATAAATAGGAGAAACATGAACAAAACAATTGAAAAAATAAATCAAAAAAGACAAACAGTTAAAGCATATTCTAATAGAAAAATTCCTCAAGAAAAATGAGAGCAAATTCTTGACACCATTTATTGATCTCCACATCTCATGGTTTTGAACCATATCGAGTTTTAATTATTAAAAAAAACAACGAATTAAGAGAAAATTAAAGCCAATCATGTGGAATCAAGGCGTTATTACAGAAGCAGATAAACTAATATTTTTTATCTCCTTAGATAGAAAAACATTTACAAGTCAAAAATGATTATTCGAAAGAGCTTTAAGAAGAGCAAAAATGATTGCGGAAAAAAAGGCAAAGAAGCAGAAAATATGGCCCAAAATCAGGTAAATGTAATAGTGAATAAACATTTAGGTATAGATGAGATTGAAGGCGATTCTTGAGCTATAAAACAAGCTTACATAGCTTTAGGCCAAGCTATGAGCGCTGCTACGATTTTAAATCTAGGTTCTACACCAATGGAAGGTTTAGAAAAAGAAAAAGTAGTTGATTTATTTAAAAAATATAATCTTATTAAAGATAATGAAAGAATTGCAGTAGCAGCTGCTTTTGGTTACACAAAAAGTAAAACTGCATATGCCCATTTTGGAAGTAATAAAAGAATAAGAGATCCAAGATCAAAAAAATTTACAACTGTTTAAAAATAAAATTTAAATTATTAAAAAATAATTAAATATAATTTCTTAAATGCCAATTTACAGAAAAACAAAGTTAAAAGTTAAAATCAATTTAAAAGATGTTTTAGTTTTTGTTTTTTCTAATTAATTAAGAGCCGTAAGGTTCTTTTTTTTTGCATCTAAAGGGAAAATATATGAATACTAAAATAAAAATTCCTGGATTAGAATTAGATTTTCCATTATATAACGGCTCAGGATCATTTGAATATGGTAAATATCAGTAAACAAAAATTGATTTTGCTAATATTCCAGTTCTTATTTTAAAAACTTCAGAATTAAACTCAAAAATTACTCCTAAAAAAAGATCAAATCTTTTCAATCAAAAAGGTACTCAAATTTTTAATTCGATTGGTTTGCAAAACCCTTCCATTGACGGTTCTTTAGAAAAAATAAAAGAATTTAATAAAACAATTGGTTTGCCCATGGCAGCATCAGCATCTGAAACAACAGTTGAAAAATTTGCAAAAAACACTCAAATGCTATCTCAGGCTCCAGGAATTGTGGCAATAGAACTAAATTTATCTTGTCCAAATGTTGACAAGGGAAGCATCACTTTTGGTACAGATCCTGCACTTGTAGAAGAAGTGGTAAAAGCCGTTAAATCTAAAACACGAAAACCTATTTATGTCAAGTTAACTCCAAATGTTACAGACATAACCGAAATTGCTAAAGCTGCTGAAAAAGGTGGAGCAGATGGCATTATTGCAATTAACACTTTGTTAGGGTTTGTTTGTGATCCTGTAACAAGCGCGCCCCGTATAGCAAGAGGATACGGCGGTTATTCAGGGCCAGGAATCTTTCCTATTGCCCTAAGAGCAGTTCATCAAATTTATAAAGCTGTTAAAATTCCAATCATCGGTATTGGTGGAGTTTCTTCAGCGCAAGATTTTATAGATATGTTATTTGCCGGAGCTTCAGCGGCACAAATCGTTTCAGCAACAAAAAACAATTTTAATATATTTAAAGAGATCAAAGAAGAAGTTAAGTCTTATATGATCAAACATGAAATACAAGATATTAAAGAATTAATTGGTAGATCTCATAAATTTGCTTTAAAAAACCTATTTCCAGGAACATATACAAATACATCAGGGGTTAAATTAAAAAATGGCAAAAAATAGATATAACTCTAAAATAATTATTGCCTGTGATTTTGATGATTGAAAGTATTTAAAATTATAAAAAAACTTAAAAAAATGGGCATAACATTTTTTTAGATTTAAAAATACATGATATTCCTAATACTGCCAAGAAAGCCATTATGTCATTAAAAAATTATGCTCCTGATTTTATTACAGTTCATACTTTGGGAGGATTAAAAATGATGAAGTTTGTTAAAAGTGTTGTTAAAAGTAACGTCACTAACTTAATTGGAGTAACAATTTTAACCTCTTATGATCAAAAAGATATCAATAATTTAGGTATAAAAGTTAGAATTAATAATTTAGTTGAATCATTAATTGAAACAGCTAAAAAAGCTGGGCTTAATCATATTGTGTGTTCAGCACACGAGGCTCTTATGGTTAAAAATAAAGGCATGATTGCTATGACCCCAGGAATTCGTTTAACAGATAATCAAAATAACGATCAAAAAAGAGTAGTCACACCAAAGGAGGCTAAAAAATTAGGATCTGATTTTATTATTGTGGGACGAAGTATTACAAATGCCAAAGAACCATTAATAGTATATGAAAAAATTAAAAAGGAGTTTTATGAATAAAATAGCTGAAATATCACTAAAAATAAAGGCAGTTCAAATTAATCATGAAGAAAAATTTATATGAGCTTCTGGAATTAAATCACCAATATATACTGATAATCGTTTAATTACTGGAGAAGTAAAATATCGAAAACTAATTGAAGAAAATTTTGCCAAGGAAATTGTTAAAAACTTTCCAAAAGTTCAAGTAATTATTGGCACAGCTACAGCCGGGATTAGTCATGCAGCTTATATTTCTAATATCTTAAATTTACCTATGGGTTATGTAAGAAGTAGTAAAAAAAATCATGGTAAAGAAAATGAGTTAGAAGGTATTAAAAATATTGAAAATAAAAATGTTGTTGTTATTGAAGACTTATTATCAACTGGAAATTCTTCTTTACAAGTAATCAAAATTCTAAAAAAAAGCTAAAGCTAATGTGTTGGGTATAGGAGCTATTTTTAAATATGACCTTAAAATTTTGGCAAATAATTTAAAATCAATTACATACTTTACCTTAACAAATTTAGATGAATTTTTGATTGTTGCTGCTGAAAAAAATATATTAAAGCAGCAGAAATTAAATTAATCAAGGAATTTAGAGACAATCTATAGGAGCAATATGCAAATAACTTCAATTAAAAATATGAACAAATCGAAAATTACCGAAATTATTCAAATGGCTCAGGCATTTAAAAACGGAAAATTAGCTAACTATCAAAATCATAGCGTGGCCGCTATTTTTCTAGAACCATCAACTAGAACACTTTGCTCTTTTAAAAAAGCAGCTTTAAATTTAAAAATTAACTTCTTTGATATAAATATAGATAAGTCCTCTTTTAATAAAGGAGAAAGTTTAGAAGATACGCTTTTAAATCAAAAAGCTATGAAAATTAATAACTTTATTATCAGAAGTAGCAAAAAAGAATATTGAAAGGATATGCATCATAAATTCAACATTATTAATGGTGGTGATGGAACCAAAAACCATCCATCTCAAGCTCTTTTAGATGCTATGACTATTAGAGAACATTTTGGAACCTTGGAAAATCTTAAAATTTTAATTGTTGGAGACATAAAACATTCAAGAGTTTATGCATCAAATAAAGAGCTTTTGGAAAAATTCAATTCTCAAGTATATTTTATGGGCCCAGTTGAATTTGGTGGAACTGGTACAAAAATTGATAATCATTTATCAAATTATGACGTGATTATTATGTTGAGAATAGAGCATGAAAGACATAAAAAGCTATTTATAGATATTGACTACAATAAAAATTGAAGATTAAATAAAAATAATTTAAAAAAAATGAAAAAAAATGCAATTTTTATGCAACCAGGGCCTGTTAATCGTGGGGTCGAAATTACTGAAGAAATTTTATATAAAACAACTAAAGATAAAATCTTAGCACAAGTAGAAAATGGCGTTTATATTAGAATGGCCTTTTTGGAGAAATTATGCAAGAATATATAAATGGCAAAGTTTTAATTGTTGGTAAATTAGAAAAAAAACTCCAAATCCTAAAAATATTAAAAATCTTGTAGTTTCTCCTGGGTTTGTTGATTTGCATGTACACACTAGAGTTCCAGGGTATGAACACAAAGAAGATATTGAGCACATTGAAAAAGCTGCAATAGCAGGAGGCTTTACCAAAATTGTGGCAATGGCAAATATTAATCCAGCTCCTTACAATAAAAAAACATGGCTAAAAGTAAATGATTTAATAAAAAATTCACAAATAGATATTTTGCAAGTAGGTAGAGTAACACACAATAATGAAATGGCAAAAATTGATGAAATATCGCAAATAACAAATATTTTTTCTGATGATGGTGAACCAATTAAAGATAACAATATTATGGTTAAGTCATTAAAGGCTATGAAAAAAAATAATTCATTAATGTTGTTACATGAAGAAAATCATGATATTAAGGGTTTTGGCTATAAATCTAAATTTTCTAAAAGCAATAAAATAAAAGCTTTCTCTTCAAAATATGAAACATCAATAGTGAAAAGAGATATTATGCTTAATAAAAAAATAAATGCTGCAATACATTTACAACATATATCTTGTAACGAAACTATTAAGATCTTTAAAAAAGCTAAGAAATATATGGATATTTCAGCTGAAGTAACACCTCATCATTTATTTTTTTCAGCAGATTACATAAATGGTTCAACTAATTTTAAAATGAATCCGCCTTTAAATACTTTTAAACATATGCAAAGCATTAGAAAAGCTTTTATTAATGAAGAAATAAATATAATTGCAACTGATCATGCGCCTCATAGTTTAGAAGAAAAAAATAAAAAATGAACAGGGCTGCTAATGGTATTATTGGCTTAGAAACTGCTTTTGTAGCTGTTAACAGTATCCTTGGTAATCATTTAGAAAAAATACTCATGGCCTTAAGAATTAACCCTGCTAAAAGAATTGGCCTAGATATTGAAATAAGAAATGGCAAAAAAGCTAATTTAGTAATTATTGACCCTAATGAAAAATGGGTTTTTAAAAAAAGTGATATTAAATCAAAATCTCATAATTAACCATGAATTAATCATAAACTGACGGGAAAAATTAAGGAGGTAATATGAACGAAAAAATAAAAATTATTTTAGAAAATGGCATTGTGCTTCATGGTAAATCTTTTGGAAGTCGTAAAAAAGTAGTAGGTGATTTAATTTTTAATACTTCTATTGCTGGTTATCAAGAAGTGTTGACTGATCCTTCATATAATCAAGAAATTGTAGTTATGACTTTCCCTATTCAAGGAATTTATGGTATCAATAAACAAGATGACAAATCTAAAAAAAACCAGTTTAGCTGCTTTTATTGTTTCATCATACTCAGATACATATTCAAATAATCATGCCTCTATGAGTTTAGCTAATTATTTAGAAAAAAATAATATTCAAGGTGTTTACGATATTGACACAAGGTACCTGACTAAAATCATTAGAGAAAAAAGGTTCTCTTAAAGCAATGATTGTTGATGAAGAAGCAGATGAATTATTAGGCATTGAAAAACTAAAAAAACTAAGATTAGAAAATCATGTTAAAAAAGTAAGTAACAAAAAAATCAAAATATATAATGCCAAGGGAAAAGAAGTTGTAATATTTTATGACTTTGGAGCCAAAGAATCAATTATTAAAAATAATATTTTAAGAGGATATAAAGTAATAAGAGTTCCACATGATACAAAGTATGCAGAAATCAAAAAATATAATCCTCAATATATTTTTCTATCTAATGGCCCAGGGAATCCAGAAGAATTGATTGGGTTTATAGCTGAATTAAAGAAGATGATGAAAAATAAAGAAAAAATATGTGGAATATGTTTAGGACATCAACTGATAGCCTTAGCACTTGGATGTAAAATAAAGTGTTTAAAGTTTGGACACCATTCAATTAATCACCCGGTAATTGATCTTGAAAAAGATAAAATTTATATTACATCTCATAATCACAATTATGCAATTGAAAGCGAGAGTGTGCCAAGTTCAATTTTGCCAATTATGAAATCATTACATAATGATACTATTGAAGGAATTAAACACAAAAATCAAAAAATAATTTCTGTTCAATTTCATCCTGAAGCTGCCCCTGGGCCTTCAGATGCAAATAATATTTTTGACACTTTTTTTGAATTTCTAGGAGGAGAACATGCCTAAAAGAAAAAATATTAAAAAAATTTTGCTAATTGGTTCTGGACCAATTGTTATAGGTTCGGCTGCTGAATTTGATTATTCAGGAACTCAAGCGGCTTTAGCGCTAAAAGAAGAAGGGTATAAGATTATTTTAGTTAATCCAAATCCAGCTACCATTATGACAGACGAAGAAATAGCGGACAAAGTTTATATGGAACCTCTCAATAAAGATTTTCTAAAATATATCATCGCTTAAGAAAGACCAGATGCAGTGATGCCTTCCATGGGAGGCCAAACCGCCTTAAATCTTACAGTTGAACTAGATCAATTAGATATTTTTAAAAAATATAGTGTAGAAGTGTTAGGTGGGCCAATTGAGTCTATTAAAGGTGGTGAAGATAAAGAAATTTTTAAAAGAGAGATGATGATGTTAGGGGTACCAACACCGCCATCTAAATTAGTAACAGATATTAAAACTGGAGAAACATTTGCAAAAAAAATAAAATTTCCTGTCATTATTCGTCCTTCCTTCACAATGGGCGGAGGAGGCGGAGGAATTGCCAATAATTTAACTGAATTTAAAGAAATCTGGCATCGAGGTTTAAGAATGAATCCATCTCATGAGGTTTTAATTGAAAAATCTATTGCAGGTTTTAAAGAAATTGAATACGAAGTAATGAGAGATAAAAATGATACTGCAGTTGTTGTTTGTAATATGGAAAATATTGATCCTGTGGGAATTCATACTGGCGATTCGATCGTAGTTGCCCCATCATTAACATTAACTAATAAACAATATCAAATGCTTAGAGATGTATCGTTAAAATAGTTCGCCATTTTAAAATTGAGGGCGGTTGCAATGTTCAACTTGCTTTAGATGCTAATAGTGATAAATATTATGTTATTGAAATTAATCCCCGTGTTTCAAGATCTTCCGCATTAGCTTCTAAAGCCACAGGTTATCCTATAGCCCGAATTTCTGCCAAAATTGCTGTGGCTTAAGATTAGATGAAATCAAAAAACCCCATAACAAAAGAAACATTAGCTTCTTTTGAGCCTGCTATTGATTATGTAGTAACTAAATTAGCAAGATTTCCTTTTGACAAATTTAGGGCAAATTCTTCACAATTGGGAACTTCTTGCAAGCTACAGTAGAAACAATGTCAATTGGAAGAACCTTTACTGAATCTTTTTTAAAATCAATTAGGTCCCTTGATTGTGAGTTTAAATTTACTAAAGGAGTTGGTTATGAAAAAATGTCAAAAATAAATCTTTTAAGTAAAATAGAAAAACCAATTGCTTATCGTATTTGAGAAATATTTGAACTTTTTAGAAAAAATACAACGGTTAAAGAAATTTTTAAAGTGACTAAAATTAATAAATATTTGTTAGAAAATTTTAAAAATATCATAGATCAGGAAAAAACAATAGCTAATAATCAGTTTCAAATAACACATTTAATCAAGGCTAAAAAATTAGGTATGTCTAATGCGTTCTTGGCTAAAATTTGAAAATGTGATGAAAAAAGGATTTTTGATTTAAGACAATTGAATAAGATTAAACCTGTATTCAAAATGATTGATACTATAGCGGGAGAGTTTGCGTCAAAAACAAACTATTTATATTCAACCTATCATGGTATAGACAATGAATCAAAAGTTGCTAAAAAAGTAAGAAAATTGTTATTGTAGGTTCTGGACCCATTAGAATTGGTCAAGGTGTTGAATTTGATTATTCAACTGTTCATTTAATTTGAACTTATAAAAAACTTGGGTATGAAACAATTGTAATAAATAATAATCCTGAAACTGTGTCAACCGATTTTTAAATTGCTGATAAACTTTATTTTGAACCCATTAATTGTGAAGAAGTTGAAGAAATAATTGAATATGAAAAACCTGAAGGAGTAGTTTTACAATTTGGTGGACAAACTGCTATAAATATAGCAAATGAACTAAATAAAAGAGGAATTAAAATATTAGGAACATCAAATAATGTGATAGATTTAGTAGAAGATCGTCAAAGATTTGAGAAATTAATGAAAAGCAATCAAATATCACAACCTAAATCTAAAACTTCCAACGATTTACAAAAAATACCTTTATCAGCAGAAAAAATAGGTTATCCTGTTTTTAATAAGGCCATCTTATGTAATTGGTGGTAAAGGGATGCAAATCGTTACTAATAAAAAAGATTTAATAGATTACCTTAAACTTAATGTACTCGATTATGAAAATAATATGATTTTGATTGATAAATATTTGCCTGGTAAAGAGGTTGAAATTGATGTGGTTTGTGATGGGCAAGATATTTTTATCCCAGGAATTATGGAACACATTGAAAAATCAGGAATTCATTCTGGAGATTCAACAACGATTCTCCCGACTATTTCCATAGGTAAAAAAGAAAAAGAGAAAATTGTAATTTATGCTAAAAAATAGCCAATATTTTAAACATAAAAGGGTTAATGAATATTCAATTTATTCTTTTTGAAAAAAGTTTATGTTTTAGAAGTAAATGCCCGATCTTCAAGAACCATTCCATTTATTTCAAAAGCAACCCAATGCAATATTGTTGACTTAGCTGTTAAAGTTTTAACAGGAAAAAAATTAAAGGATTTGGGATATATGGGGTTAAATGATGAAGGCAAATATTCAAGATACTATGTAAAATCTCCTGTATTTTCTTTTCATAAATTACATAAAGTTACAGATATTGGTTTAGGCCCAGAAATGAAATCAACTGGAGAGTCAATGGGAATTGATGAAAACATTAATAAAGCAGTTTATAAATCTCTACTAGGAGCTAACTTTAATCCCTTATTTCATTCCAAAGTAATTATTACTGTCAATGACGAAGATAAACAAGAAGCTTTAGAAATAGCAAAAGTTTTAAGAAGAGTTGATATTAATATTTATTGTACAAGTGGAACACATAAGTTTTTTAAAAGGCATAAAATACATTCTATACTTATACCTAATGCTAGTAGAAATAAGAAAAAGGCTATCATTAATTTTTTAAAAACAAATAAGGTTTCATACATAATTAATACTCCAGGAAATTTAGCTCAAGCTGCTAAAGACACCCAAAATATTTGAACCATCGCATTATTACAAGGGGTCACATCTATCACCTCAATTCGTTTAGCCAAAAGAATTGCTTTACTAACAGAACGAATGCGCTTTTTGATTAAACCAGCATATTAAAATTTCAAAGGTTAGTTCTATGCTACATATATGGTAAAATTAAACAATAGATAAGAAAGAGGCAGAATGAAAAATAAAGATAAATTACTTGAAAAAAAATAAAAAAATTATTATGATTTGTTCTGGTTTATGATTTTTATATATACCCTTATTTATCAACTTTATAGTTGGCATTATTTTGATTGTAAGAGCGGCTGATATTAAAAATAATGAAGCTAAAAATCATATTACTTAGTTTTAGGCATTATTACTGTAGTAACTTTAGGATTATTTTGAATCTCCTTAATTGTTGGATTTAGTATGAAAAAAGTTATGAAAATAATAATATGAAAAAATTAAGTGATTTAAATGATAACTTAACTTTAAATAAAGATAATGAATTTGCCAATTAAAGAAAAACAGTTGAATACTAAAGTCAACATAAACTGATTGTTGGCGCAGGGTAATATCTAGTCAGTTAAATGTTGCCGCATTAATACTTAGATTAAAAGACATTAAAAAACCATATTTTACAACTTGATCATTTTCAATAAAATGTTGAAATTTATAATTAGAGGGAGTAAAAAGCTTGCTTAAACCATAATCTATTTCTTGAAATGCTGTAGCATAATGATTATTATTATATCAATCTTGAATAGTAGATCTTAATAAAAACTTATTAGCATCCGGATGATGCTCTTTAACACCATCATTTATGCCAAAAATATATGAAGACAAAGAATACTTTGAAACAGCAGTTCCTGGACCATTAAAAAAGCTAATCTAGTTCTTGAAGTAGGGCTAAAATATAAATTATATTCAACGGCAAAAATTAAACTTGGAAAATGATTTTCTGGGATATACCTGTGAGCTTCAAAACGATCTTTAATGGGTTTTACTTGATTAAATTCATCTTGCGTTGCAGTATTAATAAATGTGTTGCCAGTAGCGCTTAAAACTCCTAAAGTTAATAGTGATTTGATCAAAATGTCTCCTTTTTATTTTTTTTAATACAAAATAATTATAAAAAATATTAAACTGAAATTAATGTAAAAAAATAAAATCATTTTTTATAAATACATATTAAATTTATTTATTGTTAAATATTTAATAAAGAAGTTGGAAAAAAATTAAAAAACAACTAAGGAAAAATAAGAATGTAAGAAATAGAAAAATAGTCACTACATAGTTTTTGTATTTTTATGGGTTAATTCTCTTAATTGTGTTGCCATTAGTTCCGAAAATAAATTTTCTTTTAACTAAAGTTCCAGTTACGCCATCATAAATTAATTTTTTATAATTAGCCTCTTCCATGGTTAATTGTAAATTAGCTTTTACTGAAACAAAAGCCTGACCATTAATCTTAGTTAAGTTAATTAACCCATAAAGATTTAAGTTTGTAAGTTTTGAATTGAAAAAAGCCATTTCACCAATGTCATTTAACTTTGTTAATCCAGAGAGATTTAAAGTAGTAAGGTTTGAATCGTTAAAAGCCTCTGACCCAATTTTAGTTAAGTTTGTTAAACCTAAGAGATTTAAGGTAGTAAGGTTTGAATCGTTGAAAGCCCGATACTCAATCGTGCTTAAGTTTTTAAGAAGTGAAAGATCAAGGCTTGTCAATTTAGCAGATTGAAAAGCTGAATATCCAATAGTAGTTAAATTTGAAAGCGCTGAAAAATCAATGCTTGTCAATTTAGCTGATTTAAAAGCATTATTACCGATTTTTAAAATGTTTTCAGGATGTTTACCTCAATTAATTTTTTCAATTTCTCATTTAATTCCCAGCACACCTTTTCCTGTATCAACCACGTTACTTAAATCATAGTCAATTTCACCAACATTATCTCCTATTGTAATAGTTTTATTGGTTGCGTCATATTGCATATTATCTAAAGCGGGTTGGTTGCTATCAACGTTGACTAATTTTACTTTTGTCACATCAACTAAAATATTAAAGTTTTTGGATTGAGCTCCATTTTTGGCAATAGTAACTATCAAATCACCACTTTTTTCCAACTGAAATGGCATTAATACGATAAGCAATCTTAATACCTTTTGGCAAAGAGATTATAGGATACACGCCGTTATATCCTCCTAAATCTTGAGAATTTTGGCATTAAAATCTGCAGAGTTAGCTTTAACAGGATGTGTTGCATTAACTACTAATTTAGCATCTTGAAAAGCTTTTAAAACTGTATCTACATCCTTTTGAGCTTCTTTATTTATCGAGCTAGCAGAGTTTCCGCAGGAAACCAATGTTATTGTTGGAACCATCATAATTGAAGCTAAAGCTAAACCTAAAAATATTTTTTTCATCTTTGTCCCTTTCTATAATTTTATTTATATTATATATTACATAACTTTATTATTATGATAATTCATTATTTTTTTAATATACAAGTGATCTAAAAAATTTAATGAAAATTTTATAAAAATATAATAAGAAGTTTAGTTTTGTAAATTGACTTTTATGTAGCCATTGATTTTTAAAGTTTATTAAAAAAATGGCCCAAACTAAGGCCGTATATTTTATCTACTATTTATTATTTACTTTTATTATAGCTTCAATTTAAGTATCTAAATCACCATATGTAATTCCTGAATAGGCAATTGCAATTCCAAACACTACAATTACTGAGATATATCAACTATTATGTTGAAAATCTAAAAAACTATAAATAGCATCTTCTTTATGAGCTACCAGAAAATAGTATAAAGTTATAGCAAAAGTAAAATAGCATAAAGGTAAAATAAAGTTAAATCCAGAATTTTTAATAACTAAAATTTATGTTTGCTAGCTATTTTATGATTATGAATAGAAATAAGTAATCATTAGTAAAGGTGTTAATAAATGAACAAAAACAGCATTACCTCAACCAATTCCCGTTTTTGGACTCCCCACTGGAAAAAGAACCCCTCAATAAACTAACAAGGTAATTAGCAAGGCAGTTAAAGATAGAACTTCTAATATTTTAACTTTTCTTGATTCACTAATTTCAGTTTTTAAAAAGCCTTTAATCACCCCAACAATTAAACCTAAAACGTTTGAAATATAAGTAAAATAAAATGGTGTTATTAATTTCTCTTTTCATAAAACGCGATTAGGTAAATTTTCAAAAGCATAAGTGCTTAATAAAGTTAAAATATGCCAATAATAGCTGAAAGAGCTAAGGTTTTTCATTAATGTTTCATAGATATTTTAAATAACATTATTTTCCTCCTATTCCAGTTAACATCCCAGGATTAAAACTGCCATTTTTAATGGATTTAGAAATATTTTTCATTTGAGCGCTCATTCGATCAAAATCAGCTAAAAGACGGTTGTATTCCTGACTAGAACGACCAGAACCTTTTAAAATTCTTGATTTTCTTGAAGCTAACTTTAGCAATTTTGGTTTTTTTCTTTCTTCTAGAGTCATAGAAGAAATGATAATTTCATAAAGCCTCATTTTAGATTCAGATTTTTCAACTTGGTCTTCAGCAATTTTATTACCTAAACCAGGCATCATTTTAAGTATTTTGGAGAATTTACCAATTTTTTTGATTTGTGCCAATTGTTCCATTAAATCATCTAGATCAAATTGGCCAGCAATCATCCGATTCATCATTTTTTTTGATTTTTTCTCATCAATTACATCTTCAGCTTTTTCAATTAAAGATAAAACATCACCCATTCCTAGGATTCGATCAGCCATTCTATCGGGATGGAATAATTCTAGACCCGTTATTTTTTCACCTGTTCCTGCAAATTTAATAGGTATATTTAAAATTTTTCGAATCGAAAGAGCAGCTCCACCTCTGGCGTCAGAATCTAATTTAGTAATAATTGATCCAGAAAGCATTAGTTTTTCATTAAATGCTTTAGCCACGTTAATAACATCTTGGCCAGAAAGAGCGTCTGCCACAAATAAAATTTCTGAAGGACGTGCAACTTTTTTAATATTAACCAGTTCTATCATGAGTTTTTCATCAATTGCTAAACGACCAGCAGTATCAATGACTACTAAATCATACTTTTCTGCTTTAGCTTTTTTTAAACCTCTATTAACAATATCAATAGGATCATTTTTTGTATCGTCAGCATAAACATCAAAACTCAGTTGCTTTCCTAAAGAAACTAATTGATCCACAGCAGCAGGACGATAAACATCGGCCGCTATCATTAGGGGCTTAATAACGCCTCTTTTTTTATTCATGTATTTAACAATTTTAGCTGTAGTCGTGGTTTTACCAGAACCTTGAAGTCCAACCATCATAATCACAGGAGGATTACCTTTTAATTCCACTTCTTTAGTTTTGCCCCCTAAAACATCGACTAATTGATCTTTTACAATTTTAATCATTTGCTGTGAAGGATTAAGCTTGCCTACAATGTTAGCGCCAACAGCCTTTTCCTTAACCACTTTAATAAATTCTTTAACCACTAATAAGTTAACATCAGCTTCTAATAAAGCCATTTTAATTTCGCGAGAAATCTCTGCGATATTATCTTCAGAAAGCGTGTTTTTTGCTTTCATTTTTGAGATGGATTTTTGAAGTCTTTTACCTAGAAAATCTAACATAAAGTTATTATAACAACATTGACATAATTAAAAGATTAAATTAATTAAGATAATTTAAATATATTAAACAATTGTTGATGAGCTTATATCAACATAATTTTCAAAATATGGATAAAATAAAACATTAAAAGTCGTGACAAAACCATAGTCAACTACATTATTATTTTCAATAAAATTTTGAAAAGCATGATTAGTTGGGGTAAAAAGCTTTTTTACCATAATTAAGACAAGTAATAGCAGAAACATGATATTAGCTTTGATCATGTATAGTTGATCATAAAAAGTTGTTAGCTTTTGGATGATGTTCTTTAACACCATCATTGATCCCAAAAATATAAGATGTTAAAGAATAATTTGTAACAGCAGTTCCTGCCCATTAAAAAATGCTAATTGAGTTGTTGAGTTAGGGCTGAAGTATAAATTATATTCAACTGCAAATTCTAAATTAGATCTATGGTATTTAGGGATATATCTATGAATTTCAAATCCGTCTTTAATAGGTTCTATCTTATTTGCTTTATCTTGTACAAAAGTATTGATAAAAGAGCTAGAAGTTGCTCCTAAACCCCCAAAGTTAATAATGCTTTATTCATGTTTTCTCCTTTTAATTTTTATGAAAAAAATTATTATGTTTCCATTTAAATAATAAAACATAATAAATATTTGTTAATTTAAAAATAATTATTTAATACCAATCGCTTTTTCAGCTGCTAAAATAGCTTCTTTTAATATGACTACAGACTTATCAAATTGGGCTCTTTCCTGATAATCCATATCAATTTCAATAACTTTTCTAATCCCGTTTGAGCCTAAAATAGCGGCTGTGCCAATATAAAATCCTTCGTGTCCATATTCACCATGTAGTTTAGCTCCACAAGCATGAACTTCACGAGTATCACGCAACACCGCTTGAACTATATTGGTAAGAGCTGAACCTACACCATAGAAAGTAGCGCGTTTTAAATCTATAATTTCATAAGCTTTTCTAAAAACAGATTTATGTAAAGTTTGTAATTGTTCATCAGTAATTTTTTTATCTTCTTTAAAGAAACTAAGAGGTGTACCAGCAACAGAAGCACTTGAAAAAGCGGAAACTGAAGAATCTCCATGTTCACCTAAAACATAAGAAAAAATTGATTGAGGAGCAACATCAATCATTTTAGCCAGACCCAATTTTAATCTAGCAGTATCAAGAGCAGTTCCTGTACCAATAACTCTTTCATGAGGGAAACCAGTAACTTTTTGATAAATATGTGTCATTACATCAACGGGGTTTGAAGCAACAATAGTAATACCATCAAAGCCTGACGCTTTAACTTTTAAAGCAATATCTTGCATAATTTTAGCATTATCAGCAACCATATTTAATCTAGTTTCATCTGGTCTCTGAGGTCTTCCTGCTGTTATGACCAAAACATTCATTTCTTTTAAATCTGCATAATCAATAACATTAATGTTTCATGATAAAGCATTTGTTGGTGCAGCGTCTTCTAAATCCAATTCATTACCTTTAGCAGCATTTTTATTTAGATCAATTATTCCGTATTCTTTGGCAATCCCTCGATTCATCGCTGCATATAAAAATGATGTTCCCACAGCTCCAGCTCCAATTAAGGCAACTTTTCTACTTTTTAAAGACATTTTTATTCTCCTTTGTCCTTTTTTTGGACAGATATTAATAGATAACTCTAATATTTCTACTAAATTATAGCCTAATCATAAAAATTTAATATTTAGGGACAGTTTATTAACTGTAGTTAAGTTAATACTTATTTTAAAATAAAAGGTATTATATTTATCTTTAAAACAATCCATTAATTTAACAATAAATAAAATACCAAGAAGCTTCGTATTAAAAAACTTCTTGGTATTTTAAAGCTTTTTAATTATTAATATTATTTAGCTTTTTTATTATTGTTTGATTTATGTTTATGAGCATCATGAATTTTATCAATTTCTAATTCATTAGCATGTTGAGTAATATCATTTACTACTCCTATTTTTAATCATTTCTCTCAAATATGATTTGATTTTTTGATTAATTTTTGGCCATAGAAAAGCACGAATGGAGCAGCTAATTCTCCAGCTAGATAAGCTGGTAAAATACCCATAGCATGAGTTCCAGGTTTTAATAAATCGTAAATTCAATTTGTTGCCAATAATCTTGATGGGTTTCATGAAACAGTACCTAATTCTAAAAGACAAGCTACTCCAAATCCTACAATCATAATTAATAGTAAATCTCTTACTAAAGGAGATTTAAGTTCTTTAGAAAAAATAGGTCAAAGCAAGATAAATGCCCCTAAAAATTCTCCAGTAAAGGCTATAAATACATCTCAAAAACGATCATCTATATTATGGATATTTAAACCTGTTGTAAATGCTGATCAGTTTTGAACAGCTCTAAATTCTCTAGGTATATTAAAGTTGGGTAATGATTTAAGACCATTTCATAAAGTTCCATTATTAATTAGGTCATTAATTGAAACACGTAATTGAGTAGATGCTTGAACCATTAAATTATGATGGGTTTCAGCTCAAGCTGCTCTAGCTTGATGGAAATTAGTAATTACTTGATCAGCAGGTAATCCTGAAATGGCACCTGAAATAGCTTGTGTAGATCAGATACAAAGTCCTGCAACTAGACCCGCAAATAACTGAACAGCAATTTTAGTAAGTCCATAATTAACAGAATTTTGTTTAGAAAGCATTCTAAAAATTGTTACTAACGGATTTAAGTCACATGATCATCTTGCAAAAACTGCTACACAAATTAGAATATCTAAAGCAACTCAAAAACCAATTGCTAAGCTTGAATCTCCTCTATCTGCGCCTCCTGAAATAATTGAGGCAAATGAAGAACCTCCTGCAAAAGTTACTCCTAAAAGTCCAATCATTCATGATAAAAATATTGTTCCTAAAAACTCTGAAGTAAGTTTTGTTGTTCATGATAATTTGCCACAAGGCGTATACCCTGAATTTTTATTTATTTTTTTGATAATACCCATTATTAATTTTGTTCCTTTGATTTAGCTAATTAAACCATTAAAAATTATATATTAAAAAATTTAAATAAATAATTCTGTTTTTTATTTAAATTCAGCTTTTCTTATTTTGTAGTCAGGTAATAATTCAGAGACTTTTTGCCAAAACACATTAGCATGGTTAGGAATTAAAAAATGTACTAATTCATGAACTATAACATATTCAATGGCTAAGTAAGAAAAATGAATTAGTCAAAGATTATAAATAATTGTTTGATGCTTTAATGAGTTTGAAGCTCAAGATGTTGTTTTTTTCATAATTTTTATTTTATGAGCAGGTATGCCA
>JAEDOY010000011.1:0-20286 GCA_016432935.1 Benedenia humboldti
TTATATTACTAAATTTAATTTATTTTTTGAATGAACCATTTACTTATAAAAATAATCATTTTATAAGTAAATGGTTCATTCAAAAAATAAATTAAATTTAGTAATATAATCATTGTATGAAAAAATTTGAACACTTAAATGAAGAAGAGTTAAAAGATATTGCAAATCATTACCAAATAAATGGTGCAGACAATATGAATCGTGAAGAAATAATAGAGCACTTATCTCGTCTAATGCCAGAATTTGCTAAAAAAGTAGTTAAACAAGAAAAAGAAGTAAAGACTAAAATAACTAAAAGGGCCATAATGTACAATCTTATGTTTTTATCTTTTTTAATGATCGCCATTTTTTCAACTTTAACTATTATGATAGAACGATTTTATTTTTATCCAAAGCTTTTAGGAGTTAGTTTTACATCAGATATTTATGGTATGTTTTTAACTCTTGCATCTGTTGGATGAAGTGTTTATGTATACTATCGCTGACTTAAAACAGGTATTTTTCATATTTTTATGATTATAGGAGTATTGCTTGCTTTAGGTTTTTTTATACACTCCTGCATAAATAATTACAATAGTGTTGTTTGAGTTTACAATAAAACACATAATCCTAAGTATGAATTTTTTACTATTTATTTTTATATTAAAATAGCTATTATGTCAGCTTTGTGTTTAACTTGTATTTCCATGTTTATCTGAAGGGCTTTATAAAATACTTATTATAAAAAAACTAAATTTCTAATTTTTCAATAATTTCAATTTTAGTTTTTTTAGCTATATCAAATGCTTTTTGAATATATTCAAGTTTAAATGTATCAGGGTCATGAGTGTCTAATTCAATAATGGCTTTAGCTCCATTTTTAGAAGCAATTTTTCAAAATACCAAATCTGGATAGCCTTTTTTATCTTTAATACCATTAACATTTATTCCCAATGGCATATTTTGGTCAGCCGCAAATTTTGTTATTTCATCTGCTAGATAAAAAGCGACATCATCTCATGGCTTGCCTTCATTTAAATAGGCATTTGAAAATCCATCTGGGTGAACTAAATATAAAAACTTTTTAGTCAATCAAGCTTTTTTAATATTACCAATTCATTCTTGAGCCATTTGCAAATTAGGAATTGTTGTAAAAACATGGCCTTTGTTTCCGTAAGTATGATTAGCTAATAATAAATAATTTAAATCATGTTTATCTAAATGCTCAATTATTCACTGAGTATTATTTTCACCAGTTAATGGATTAATAACATCTGCTTCATAACCAGTAAATAAATTAATTTGTCCTTGATATTTTTTCTTTAAACGATTCATTTCCTCAAAATAAAGTTTCATTTTGTCTTCATCTAAGCGATAATCTCCTGGCACATTTTCAATGGGGCTGTGTTCCGAAATGCCAAAATCAACAAAGCCATTTTTAATAGCTAACTTAACGTTTGATTCTAAAGTTTCACTGGCATGATTGCAAAATAAAGAATGAGCATGGTAATTGGCTTTTAACATGATTTAATTATACTAAATTACTTTAATCTCCAAGGGTTCTCTCAAAAATTACCATTCATAACTTCTGAAACCGCTCCTTGGTCATGAGCAACAGTAAGATAAGGGGCTTTTAACAAAAGATCTTTTTGAGCATCTAAAGGTCTTTTAACAAAAGATCTTTGAGCATCTAAAGGTGCAAGAAAAAAACCAAGGGTGCCAATAACAGGAAAATCATTCATTGTATCTCCAATGTGACAACATAAATTTGGATCATTAATTTTAAAAAGATTTTTCATCGCCCATAAATTACCTTGAGCTTTTGTGGCATTAATATTAGTAACTTCTAATGTTCAACCTCTGTCTGCTGAAACCACAGAAATTCCAGTAATTTTTTGCATAAAACTTTTTGCGAGTAAAGGTAACTCTAAATTATTTTTCCCTCAAACAATCAATTTTATGCGATCCTGGTTAAATCAAAATTAGAATGATTAAGTATTTTATAATCTAATTTTTCAGTAATTTTTTGCTGTAATTATTTAATACATTATAGGCAATTCTTTCATTATCAATTTTAATTGCTAAGTCATGCTTTAAAATAAAACTCTTAATTTCTGACATTTTTTCAGCAGGAATACTAATTTGAAAAAGAATATTTCCATTTTTATCAATGATTTGTGAGCCATTGCCAGTAACAGCATAGTCTAATTTAGACATTTTTAAATAATTTAAAGCTTTCGGACCAATTCTTCCCGTTGAAATGCATGATTTGTAACCTTTAGTTTTACCTTTTTTAATGATTCAAGATTTTTTAAAGAAATAAATTTACCATTTTCATTTTGCTTATTTACAATGTGCCATCTAAATCTAAAAAAAATAACTTAATATTAGGCTTTTTCATAAAGAAATTATAAATAAAAAAATAAATTAAAAATATAATAAAAAAAAAATAGCACTTGACTTAATAGAGTGCTAAAAATGATATAATAATATTAGTTAATTTTAATTTAAGGAGGAAAAATGGAATTTACGCACACACCACCTAGTAATAAAAATCCTTTAAAAGAATTTGGTAGAAATCTAACTGATGAAGCCATTAGAAATAAGATTGATCCTGTTATAGGACGCGATGAAGAAATCAGAAGAGTCATTCGTATACTTTCACGTAAAACCAAGAATAACCCCGTACTTGTAGGAGAACCCGGAGTAGGTAAAACAGCTATTGTAGAGGGTCTTGCTCAAAAAATTGTAAGAGGAAATGTACCAGAAAACCTGAAAGATAAAGAAATTATAGAACTAGATGTTCCGGCTTTAATTGCTGGAGCTTCATTTCAAGGTCAATTTGAAAAAAGACTTAAAGATGTTATGGCTGAAATAGCAAAAAGTAAAGGTGAAATTATTGTTTTCATTGATGAAATTCACACTTTAATTGGAGCTGGAAAAGTTAATCAAGGCGGCATGGATGCAGCCCAAATTATTAAACCAATGTTAGCGCGGGGTGAAATGAGATTGATTGGTGCTACAACACTTGACGAATATAAAAAATATATTGAAACAGATGCAGCTTTTGAAAGAAGATTACAAAAAGTTGATGTTAGTGAACCAACAGAAAAAGATACGTTAACTATGTTAAGAGGAATTAAGGAAAGATACGAGAATCATCACAAAGTTAAAATATCTGATGGGGCTTTAATTTCTTCAGTTAAGTTATCTTCTAGATATATTGCTGATAGGTTTTTACCCGACAAAGCCATTGATCTAATTGATGAAGCAGCCGCAGGAATTCAAACTCAAATGAATTCAAAGCCAGAAGAATTAGAAAAGCTAGAAAATAATTTGGCTAATTTAAAAATGGAAAAAGCTGCTCTTATAAAAGAAAAAGATGAGAAATCTAAAAAAAGATTAGAAAATCTTGAAGCCGAAATTGAACTTTTAGATAAAGATGCTAAAAAACTAGCTGCAGTTTGAATTACCGAAAAGAATTTAGCTAAAAATATTTCAGAATTAAAGGAAAAAATAGATTATGATAAGAATCTGCAAGCTAAATATCAAGCTGAGGGAGAATATGAAAAAGCTTCTGCACTGTTATACCAAGAAATCCCTGAATTAGAGACTAAACTTAAAGAACTTCAAAAGGGAGCTCTAGTGTCTCAAAAAACAAATCTACTTAAAGTTACTGTTGGTCCAGAAGAAATAGCTGATGTTGTATCTCGTTGAACTGGAGTGCCAGTTTCAAAATTATTAAAAGCAGAACAAGAGAAACTCTTAAATTTAGAAGAACACTTAAAAGCAAGAGTAAAAGGTCAAGATAATGCCTTGCAAACAGTTTCTGAAGCTATTTTAAGGGCAAGAGCTGATATTAATGATCCTAATCGTCCAATTGGCTCGTTTATTTTTATGGGCCCAACAGGAGTCGGCAAAACTGAAGTTGCAAGAGCTTTGGCAAATGAATTATTTGATTCAGAAAAAGCTTTAGTAAGAATTGATATGTCAGAATATATGGAACAACATTCCGTATCTAGACTTATTGGATCTCCTCCAGGTTATGTAGGTTTTGATGAAGGAGGCCAGTTAACTGACGTTATTAGAAGACGACCATATTCAATTATTTTATTTGATGAAATAGAAAAAGCTCATCCAAAAGTTCTAGATATATTGTTGCAAATTTTAGATGATGGTAGGTTAACAGATGCTAAAGGAAAAATTGTAAACTTTAAAAATACAATTATTGTTTTAACTACCAATATTGGATCAATGGAAATTTTAGAAGGCAAAAAAACTCATGAACAAATCAAAACTTTATTAATAAGATCTCTTCGTCCAGAATTTATTAATAGAATTGACGAAGTGGTTGTCTTTAATTCATTAGATCAAAAAGCAATTGTAGAAATAACTGCTAATGAATTAGAAAAATTAAACTCTAGACTTCGCACTAAAGATATCAATATTAATTTTGGTAATGATGTCATAGAGAATGTGGCCAATCAAGGTTTTGACCCAGTTTATGGCGCGCGACCTATTAAACGTTATATTTCAAAACATATAGAATCACCTTTAGCTAAAAAAATTATTTCAAAGGAAATATTGCCAAACATTATTTACAAGAGTTATATAAAAAATAATAATATTATTTACTCTCAAGTTGCCTTAAATTAACCGAAAGGTTAATTTTTATTTAGCAAAACTTTTGCTATTAAATGACCTAGAGCTAAAGAAGCTTCATAATCTCTGCCTGTTAAAAAGTTTTTGTCTTTCACTATGGGTTGATCAAGTTTATTGGGCCCGTCAGCAAAACCTGGATGTGCAGTATATTTAATATTTTCTAAAAGACTTAAATTAAAAAAAGTTTCTGGCCCAGCACATATTGCACACATTAATTTTTTTGTTTGAGCAAAATGAAGAATGATTTTTTTAATTAATTCATTGATCAAGTATTGATTTCCAACTGCTCCGCCCGGAAGAAATAAGCCATCATAATTATAATAATTTACCAATTTATTAATGGGTATAGTTTTAACAATTGCGAAATGTAATCCAGATTCAGTTGATTGATTATGAATAGAAACTAAGTCAAAAGTGATACCTTGTCTTTTTAAAACATCTATAGTAGCGATCAATTCAGTATCTTCATAATTTTTTGGTACCAATATTAAAAGGTTTTTCATATCTTTATTATAATAAAAAACTAGCCAAAAGGCTAGCTTCAAATTGATTAGCGATTGTGAATCGATTAAAGTTTTTAAAATAAATTTAGGTTAAAACTTCGCTCTCGTGAATGCATCGTCTTAATGACTAAATTTAGTTTTTTAAAAAGGCAGGAATGTCATCGTCATCGTCGTCATCAATATCAAAAGGTGTTTTTTGAAGATTCAATTCATCCTGAATATCTAGTTTTTCTTCTTCAGGAAGTGGATCTTTTAAAAGAATTTCTTTGGTATGAGAATTGTCAAAATCAACATCAAGATTTTCAATTGATTTAGTAACTTCGGCTTTTATTTCCTCTGCAGAAAGACGCTCAGAATTTTTATCAATTCCAGTCGCAATTACAGAAACTTGAATATCTTTTCCTAAGCTATCAACAATTGAAACCCCAAAAATAATATTTAAATCTGAAGCTGAAGCTTGTTTAATAGTCTCAACAGCTTTATTAGCTTCATCAAGAGTTATATCACCACCTGATATATTAATAATAGCATGAGTTGCACCTTTAATGGATGCCTCAAGAATAGGTGAAGAAATAGCATGAATTGCTGCTTTTGAAGCGCGATCATCTCCGGTGGCACGACCAATACCAATAAGAGCTGATCCACGACCCTTCATTACTGAAGTAACATCAGCAAAGTCAAGGTTAATAAGTGCAGGAATCGCAATAAGGTCAGTAATGGTTCTAATGGTTTGTTTTAAAGTCTTATCAGCATAAATGAAAGAATCTTTTAGAGAAATTCCACCAAATTGCTTTAACAGTTTTTCATTTGAAACAGTTATTAATGAATCTGTGCTTTCTTCCATTTCTTTAATACCAATTTCTGCATTTTTTGATCTTTGAGTACCTTCAAAAGTAAATGGCGTGGTTACTACTCCTACAGTTAAAATACCTAGGTCTTTAGCTATTTTAGCAATAATAGGCGCAGCTCCTGTTCCGGTCCCACCACCCATTCCAGCTGAGACAATAACCATGTCTGCTCCTTGAATAGTTTCTTTAATTAAAGCTTCACTTTCTTGAGCAGCTTTTTTACCTATTTCAGGATCAGCACCAGCCCCTAAGCCAGCAGCTGAATTTCCTAATGGTAAAATAGTTTCAACAGGTGATTGATTTAAAACTTGTTGATCGGTGTTGGCAACAATTAATTCAATGCCACCTACTCCTTCTTTGATCATCGAGTGGATTGTATTATTACCACCCCCACCAACGCCAATAACTTTGATCTTAGCTATTCCGTCGTGTTGAGGTGGTTGGTTATTGATTTCGTTCATAATGATTTCCTATTCTATTAAGCAATTTTGCTCAAATTCCTTTTTTCCTTGTATTAATTTTATCACTTATAGATGAAAATTTATTAGGGTTTGTTTCAATAATAGACAAAATACTTTTGCCCATGATTTTAGAAAAATAATCATTCAAAGAGCAAAGACCATTTGTTGCTCTATTTTCTTTATTAATTTCTATATACGTCATGGGTGAATACTTAGTAATGCTATTGGAAAAATATTTTGAAAAAGTATTAGTTAGGTTTTTGTATAAATTTAATTCACCTGAAATAATTAAAGGCAAATTAATTAGGTTTTTTTGTCTAGAATATTGAGCAGATAATAATACAAGTTTATTAAGAAAATTTAAAACAATTTTGTGCAAATCTTGCTCATAGACCATAACTGTTTTAAGGCCATCAGCATACGTAGAGATAACACGATTATTTGTATTTGATTTATCTTTTCCATAAATATTTAATAATTCATTAGCCTTAGTTTCTGAACAGTTTAGCTTTCTTGAAAGATCTTTTAATAATTTTTGAAAGCCATAATTATAAAATACCATCAACGCAATCGAAGCACCATACTTATTTACTATCAAATAAGAATATTTTTGTCCAATGTTTATGTTAATTGAACCTTTAGATAAAGCATTTGGTGAAACATTATTTTGTGCAAGAGCTTGTGGTTTTAATAATATTTTTTTAATTTCTAAGTTAAATGAGTTAATTATTTCTAAAATAAATTTATAAACACTTTCAGTAATTAAGGTAATTGAAAATCAAATATCTAAGCTTTGACCAATTTCTCCAATTGGAGCGTTTAAATAATTTTTGCTATAACCCCGGTTTATTAATTTATATTTTAGTGGTTGTACATGAATAACTCTTTGATTATTCTGATTGTATTTTTTGTTAATTTGCAAAGTTAATTTTTTTAAATCATTTTGCTTAACAATTTCATCAGTTAAATTTAAAGTTACTTTTTTAATAGTAATTTTAGGATTAACTTGCTCGTTTGGCGCTACAATAACATTAACACTTTCGAGCTTTCCTTTGATTTTATCTTCAATTAGCTTAATATTTTTAGATAAAAAAGTTTTAGCATTTTGAAGACTATCTTTTGAATTGTGAATTTCAATAATATTCCCGTTTAAAGTTTCCAAAGCACATATTGCAATGTGCTGTTGAGAAAATTCGATTGTAGCTATTATTGATCTTCGCATTATTCTTCCTTTAATTTGGTTAAAACTCTGAGTTTAGCAGAACGACTACGTCGGTTAATTGCTAATTCAGATTTACGGGGTCAATAAGTTTTTGCTTTAAATTTTGGCTGAAAAATAATTGGGAGCTTTCCCGAATCATCTTTAATAAGTTGGCCAAAAAATCTTTTTACAATCCTATCTTCAATAGAATGGAATGTAATAATTGCAATTTTACCATTAACTTTTAAGAGCTTAATGGCATCTTCTAACATATTACTTAATGCACCTAATTCATTATTAACAGCAATACGTATAGCTTGAAACACGGCTTTTGCAGGATTTTTTTTACGAACTATTTTAGCAGGTAAAGATTTTCTTATAATATCAACTAGCTCAATTGTTGTCTTAATTGGCCTATTACTAACAATACCTTTCGCAACTCGATAAGGGAGCATTACATCTGCATTTTTAGTAAATATGTTGGCCAAATCAGCTTCACTGAACTGGTTGACAATTTTATAAGCATCAAAATCTTGATTTTGATCCATGCGCATATCTAAACGAGAATCTTTGTTATAACTAAAACCACGTTCGGCATTGTCTAATTGAGGAGAAGAAACTCCTAAATCAGCCATAATACCATCAACAGCTTTTATTCCAAGAAGATCTAATTCTTTCTTTAAATAAGTGAAGTCTGAATGAATTAGCTTGAAATTACTATTAATTTTTGAAAGATATGACAAACTTTCTTCAAGCGCCTGTTTATCTTTATCAAAAGCTAAGAGTAAACCATTTTTAGATATATTTTTTAAAATAGCTGCAGAGTGTCCTCCGCGACCAAGAGTTAAATCTAAATAAACACCATTAGGCTTAATTTCTAACATTTCAATTGTTTCATCAAGCATAACTGAAAAATGTTTATCCATTTAAAGTTCAACTCCATCTTTTAAAAGATCTTTTGCCAAATCGTCAATTGATCCTTTAGTTTCAAACTCTTTTTGCATTTGTGAAAATTGATCTGATGGTCAAATTTCAACCTTATTTCCAACTCCCACAAACGTTACTTCTTTGGTAATTCCTGCGCGGTAAAGGAATGATTCGGGCAAACTAACACGATTAGCTTTATCGGTTTTTACTTCAATAGTATTACCAAGTAAAAGCCTTGCAAATAAACGAGCTTTTTGATTTAGCAGGTTTTTGGATGTTAACTTCTCTTTTCAAATGTTAAAAGATTTAGCATCTCTACATTCAAGAATATTGTCAGTACCAATTGTGATGTAAAAAACTAGACCAAGCTCTTTTTTTAGCTTAGTTGGAACAACAACACGGTTTTTTTCATCTAGGTTTCTAACGAAATTGCCGTACATCCCATTTCCTCCCATTTATTACCACTTAAATTATACAATGATTTTTTATTATTGAAAATAATCTTTGTTTAATTAGGTAAAATAAATTTATGTCAGTAGCAATAATTGCAGAATATAATCCTTTTCACAATGGACACATCTATCAAATTCAAGAAGCTAAAATAAGATTTCCTCATGAGGAGATAATTATTATTATGTCTGGCAAATATGTTCAGCGAGGAGAACTGGCTATCACAAGTTTTGAAGAAAGAAAAAAAATAGCTTTAAAATATGGGGCTAATAAAGTAATAAAATTACCCTTTAAATACGCTACTCAAGCAGCTCATATTTTTGCTGAAGGCGCAATTAAAATAGTTCATAAAAATAAAATTGATAAAATATTTTTTGGCAGTGAATCTAATGATCCACAAGCTTTAATGTTAATTGCTAAATCCATTTTTGAAAATGAAAAAACTTATAATTTAAATCTAAAAAAATATCTTAAAATGGGCCATTCATTTCCCGCGGCTGCTGCTATGTCATTATCTATTTTAGTTGGAAAGAAAATTGTTTTACCTAATGATATTTTGGGTTTAGAATATTGCAAGGCTATTGTTAAGTATAAATATAAAATACAAGTTTTTTCCTTACAAAGAACAATTAGCTTCCATTCAGAAGTTCCAAATCAAAGTTTTGCTAGTGCTTCATATATTAGAAATTTAGTTTTTAAAAATCAAGATTATCAAAAATATACACCTATGCATTTGAATGATAAAAGAGATATTAGAAATTTTTATAATAAATTTCAAGATATTGTTAAAAATAACAAGGCAGAAGAATTAGCAAAAATCCATTTAATTTCTGAAGGAATGGAAAATTTATTTAAAAAACACATTGATGCTCCTACGTATGATGAATTTGTTAATCTGACTAACTCTCGAAGATATACTTCAAATCGAATAAAAAGAGCTATGCTTTATGTTTTATTGCAAATTAAAAATGTTGATGATTTTGATGAGCATAAAATATAAATTATTTGATTTAAAAATAAAAATACGTCAAAGCGTATTTTTATTTATCTTTTTTTAAGTCGTCTCTTTTATAAAACTTAACTAGTCTGTGAGGAACTTTTTCTCCATTTACCTCAACTAAATTAGGTGATTTTAAAGCGTGATGAGATCTTCTTAATCTTTTTCTTTGTTTAGATGTTTTTCTCTTAGGTACTACAGCCATGATCGAGCCTCTACTTTCTTAATCCTAATTTACCAATTAATGATTGATATCTTTCAAAGTCATCATTTTTAAGGTAGTTAAGTAAAGATTTTCTTTTGTTAATTTTAGCAATAAACCCACGCTTTGAGTGTTTATCTTTTTTATTATTAGCAAAGTGAGGTTTTAGATCCTCAATTTCGGCAGTTAAGATTGCAACTTGAACTTCAGTTGAACCAGTGTTTTTAGCTGATCCACCAAATTCAAGAGCCAATTTTGCTTTTTGCTCTTTTGTAATCATACATTCTCCATTATTTCAAGATCACCCCAGGATAAAAATTAATTTAAACCGAGAATGTCTACACTTTATTGTGCTATAAAATTATATACTATTTTAACAAAATAAAACAAGCTAATCAGCTTGCTTTAAATTAATTTATAAGGTGTCACCTTTATGAGCAACAATTTCATTATTTAAAATTTCCACTGTTGGTCCAATTATTACTTGAACATGAGTTTTTGAAAGACGCATTAAGCCAATGGCTCCTGCTGCTTTAAGTGCTTTTTCATCAACTTTTTCAGCATCTTTAACATCATATCTTAATCTAGTAGCACAGTTTTGATAACTGGTAATATTGTCTCAACCACCAAGCGCAATAACCATTTTACGAGCTTTAGGTGAAATTTTTCCTGCTTTTGCAGCTTGTTTAGCTTCAATTTTTTCAGCTTCACTATCATCAATAATAACGTTTTCACCTCTACCTGGAGTAGGGAAGTTGAATTTTTTGACCAAGAATTTACCTAAGAAGAAGTAGGTAGAAGCAGCTACGGCTCCAATTAATCAAATTCATGCCGGATTAGCCATAACAGCATCTATGCCGGTTTTATTAGCATGAATAATTTCCATAGATTTAGGTATTGATAGTAAGTCATCAAATAATCCAGCTGAGAATCCAAATCCTAATTGAATACCAAATAATCCAGTTATAAATCCAAAGAATCCCGTTAGAAAGGCATGCATCATAAATAATCCTGGAGAGATAAAAATAAATGCAAATTCAATCGGTTCTGTAATACCTGTAAGGAACGAAACTAAGGCTGCTGAACCAAATAATGCTAGAACCCTTCTTTTTTGTTCTTTAGATTCTGCTACTACATAAAATACGGCAGCCATAGCAGGTAGTCCAAACATCATTATTGGGAAGAATCCTGATTGGAAAGTACCTGCAGTATTACCTTTTGCAATACCAGATAAGAAAATATTAATATCACCATGAACTAATTCTCCAGCAGCATTAGGATGACTACCAAATTGGAATCAGAATAATGTGTTGGGAATATGGTGCATACCAAAAGGTAATAATAATCTATTTATAATTCCATAAATAAACATAATACCAGCATTGGCATACCGATTTCCCGCGGCATCTCCTAAAGCATCAGAGAATTTATATAAAACTCAACCTAATCATGGAAATACTATTGATCATAATATACCAAAAAATAAAATGATTACAACAGTTAAAACAGGAATTAATCTTCTACCAGAAAAAAATCCTAATACAGAAGGTAATTCTGTACCATTTCAACGATTATAAATTCAAGCGACAATGGCTCCTGATATAAAACCATTAAGAACGTTTTTAGCTAAGATATCATTATATTTTGAGCCAAAAATCTTATGAAAATCAACGCCTGTATGTTTATAAATTTGACCTGGTAAATCAGCTGCTCCAGTCCCTTGACCTAACAGCATGGTAACAAGAGTTAAACCTATAAAAGCCGAGAGCGCCGCTTCTCCACGGTTATCTTTCGCTAATCCAAATGCTACACCAATAGCAAAAAGAATATGTAGGTTACTAAAAACGGTATTACCAATAGCTGAAAATACTGTACTTACAAACGCACCAAATTCACTTGCAGTTGGAACTTGAGCACCAACTCTTAGAAAAATAGCCGCTATAGGTAGAGTGGCAATTGGGAAAAGTAATGATTTACCAATTCGACCTAATGAAGCAGTAAATTTGGATCAGCCTGCTCTAAAAGATTTAGGCTTTTTAGAGTTATGAGTAATAGCTTTAGTCATTATTTACCACCTCCTTTTTCTTTTTTTGAAACCACAACAGTAGTTATGTTCGCTCCTGTAAAAATAACTGCTCAAACAAAAGCAATTGCTGCAGTAGCAGTAGCTGCTGTTTTAGCTTTATCTGTTGGGGTAGTAACTCATTTATTTACTGAATAGATAGGAGTTCTTGCTACAAAATTATTTTTAGCATCAAACCCACCTCTTACAAATTTAGGAGAAATATATTCTGGACCATTTGCTCACGGTATAGATGAAGGTCTATTTATAGGAATATATCCCTTTAAATAATCATTTGAAGTTTTAGGCATAACTAGTGTTTCGCCATTAAATATAAATGCACCTTCATGATAATCATTTTTAAAATTCTCATCTTTTTTTGCAGTGCTCATAGGTTTATAATTTTTTAAATCATAAATTTCAGTTGCCTTTTCAGTTAAAACTTTATAATCTTTAAGATCAGGTTTGGTCTCACCTGGAAAAACTGGTTGATTCTCATTTAAAGTTCAACCATCCTTTGGAGGATTGGCCTGCTTATATGTGTCATTTAATGTGACAAATATTACTATCAGCGATATTAAAAATGCTCCGGTAATAGATCAAAGAATCGAATAAGCTCTTTTGCCATTCGACATTTTGATTCACCCTTTTTTTATACCACTGGAAATTTTTTTAAATTTGTCTATCATTTGAAATAAAATTTCCTTTCACGCTTATGCGTCACAATATTATAAGCTTTTGAAGGTTATATAATGTATATTTTTCTGTAGAAATGTTATTTTTTGTTAATTAATTACTAAAAATTTTAGGAGGTTTTGCTTCAAAAATTAATTTTTTTAAAGTAGTAGGATGGATAAATTCTAATCTATAAGCATGTAAAAATTGCCCAAATTTGGTTGGGTTTTCATTACCATAAATATAATCTCCCAAAATAGGGTGATTGATATAAGCTAAATGCACTCTTATTTGATGGGTTCGACCAGTTTCTAATTCACATCTTACTAAAGTTTTTCTTTCTTCTATTTTTTCCACAAAAACATGAGTTATAGCCGGTTTTGAATGTTCCGCTGTAACAGCCATTTTTTTGCGATCTTTAGGATCGCGACCAATTGGTAAGTTGATGTGAGTAATATCATTTTCAAGACGACCTTTAACTCAGGCTAAATATGTTCTTTTTATATCATGTTTTTTTAAAGCCTCTGCCAACTTACGATGCGTTTCATTATTTTTTGCAATAACTAAAAGTCCTGAAGTGTCTTTATCAATTCTATGAACAATACCTGGTCTAATGGCACCATTGATGTTAGATAAGTCTTTAAAATGATAAAGCAAGGCATTAACTAAAGTCCCTGAAGTATGACCAGGGGTTGGATGAACAACCATTCCTGAAGCTTTATTGACAACTAATAAATCATCATCTTCATAAACAATATCTATTTTAATATTTTCTGGATTGGCTTTAATCTCTTTTTCAATGGCTTTAGTGACTATAATTTTATCATCTAATTTGACTTTAAATTTTCCCTTACGAACTTGTATGTTATTAACAAAAATGGCCTGACTTTCAATTAACTTTTTAACATCTGAACGAGAAATATTAGAATTATCACCAATGTATTTATCAATACGTTCAGGATATTTTACAATTAATGTTTTTAAAATAGTTTGTGAATTCATTTTTAAATTATATGTTAAATTATTAACTTATTTAAGTAAAATTCTTTTCATCGTGTGATTCAATAATCTTGGAATAGTTTTAATAATTATTGAACATGAAGCAATTGATTTTGTATGATAATCCATTAGAGCTTGACGAAGTTTAAGAGGAATAATTTTATCTTCTAATAAAATTGAAGTATCTTCAATAATTTCAAATCAGTTAGTATCTAACTTATTTTTAATTTTTTATAAACAAAAGCTACACCTTTAAGCTCTGTATCCTGAATTATTTTTAATAAACTGTTGGAAATTGGTGCTAATATAGTTTCAGGAGTTGTAAAAGCATATTTTTCAAATGTAATTTTTTTACTAGATGAATTAAGTTGTCTAATAGTTTTGCGATTCGCAGAAATAACTTTTTTAATATTATCAAAAAAAAAAAAGTTTTTGAGATTCTTCAGCAGCAAAAGTAGAAGCAATAATATTTTGAATCTTATAATCAGCCTTGGTTGCACTAATAGAAGCTATAATACCAAAAATTAATCCTACAGTTGCTAATAAAAGGGATAAAGTTCATAAAATGATACTAATGTGAGACATATTATTAATTATAATAAATACTTTTAAATATTTAAAAATTAATTGTTTATGATTTTAATTAAAAAGTTTGAGGTTTTAATATTATTTAAATGTATAATTTTAAGGACAGGGGCATCCGAAAGGATTGAGAAGCACTCTTATTTACCAGATCAAGTTAAAACTTGCGTTGGGAGTTCTCTTTTCTTTTGCCTAACAAAGGATAATGGAAATATGAGCAAAAATGTAAATTCAAAATTTAAAATTACTGTACAGCAGATGGTTATTGCTGGATTAATGTTAGGATTAATTACTATTTTTAAAATTCTAGGAAGAGTTTTACCAAAAACTCCGGTTGGAGCTTCATGAGTCGAAATATACATGATTTTTGCATTAATCATGGTTTTAATATTACCTTGAGCTATATCTCTTTTGGTTTTAATATTAGCTCCTTTAGTCTGATTTGTCACAGGTGATACTATGCAAACCAGCCCTTTTAGTTTTATGCTAGATTATTCTTTGCCTCTTTTATCTGTTATGTGTGTATGTTTTGCTAAATTTTTTTCCGACAAAAAAAATAGTAAACTTAAAATCTCAAAACAACAAATAGCTATTCTTTTACTTATTTTGATTTCTTGCGTTGTTAAATGAGGCTCCCATACCATTTCAGGAGTTATTTCATATAATGTGCCTCTGGTACCTTCAGCTTCTTTAAATGCTCCATTCACTTTTATTACTATGGCAATTTCTATAGTTATTGTTTTGCCATTTTTAACAAGAATAAAAGAGCTTCAGGCATTTGTAAATACCCAAGGCATGCGTTGATAGGCGGTTAACTTTTTTTATTTAAACTAATTAAATTTTCAATATGGAAAGTTTGAGGAAAAAAATCATAAGGTTGAACTTTAGCTATTTCATAATTATCCATTAATTTTATATCGCGATACTGACTGTCAATATTGCAACTTAAATAAATAATTTTTAAAGCCTTTGAATTATTAATAGCTACAGCAGAAGCTGTTGAAAGGCCAGCGCGAGCTGGGTCAATAATAATAACATCTGGTTTAGTTTTATTATTAAGAGCAAATTCATTAGCATCTCCTAAAATTGCTTCTACATTACTGATGTTATTAAGTTTAATGTTAGCTAAAGCATCTAAATGAGAGTCGTTGTTTATTTCAACAGAATAAACTTTTTTGGCTTTATCAGAAACATGAATTCCAATAGTTGCAGCTCCTCCAAATAAATCAAATACAATATCACCCGATTTAACTTGATTGATAATTTCTTGATAAGCAATAGCTGCCATTTCCGAATTAACTTGATAGAATGAGTCTAATCCCACTCTAAACTTTTTACCTAACATTTCATCTTCAGCAAAAATTTTAGTTCCCGGTTTGCCTTCAATTCTTGTTTTTAAATCTCTAATAATTCAAACACCTTGTTTATCTTCATATTTACTAAAATCTATCGCCATCAAATCAAAATTAACTGGTTTAATAGAAAAACGGCGAGCTCTTCCAGGTGGCATGAAACCACCATTAGTTAAAGAAACTTTGTTACGATAGAAAGATCTTTGACCAACAATAATAGGCTTAGCTTCTGGTCAATATTGATTGATTCGATTTTGTTTAAAATCATCTTGTGCTTTAGTTTTTAAATGAGATAGATGATATGAACCTAAAGAAAATTTTCAATGACCAAGTTCAAGAGCACGATCTGGAGAAATATGTTTTAATTTAACTGCACGCCCTACACCAAAATTAGCTTCTTCATAATAAATTTGAATTTTACAGATCTCATTAATAATAAGTTCATCAATATAAAATTCTTTATTTTTATAAATTATTATTCCTTTACCTTCTTTAGTATAACCAATACATTTAAATCACTCTATTGGACAATATCTTTTAGGATATATTCGGCGTTTTCTTCTATGACTACTCATATTTATTAATTTTAACAAACTATATGATACTATGTCCAATAATTAAAGTAAAAATAGTTTGGGCGCCTTCCCAAATAATAATAATTAACATTACTAAAAAGAAAATTTTGAGCATCGTTTTATTAGAAACTTTATTATTAATAATAGGACCAACTTGAGAACCAAAAAAAAGATCCTATCATTATCATTACAATTAAGATTCAAGGAACACATGTACTAGTGATGTTGCCCATAAATGCCGGAAAGTTTATAGCAAATTCTCCAGTAATTATATTAGTTAAAACATTAGCTAAAGAAGCAGTCAGCTTCAATAATAAAGATATAACTGCAGCTTCTTTAAGTTCAAGCTTTAGGGCTACTACTAAAATAGGAATAAATAAAATTCCACCTGACAAACCTATTGAACCTGATAAGAAACCAATAAATGATCCCATTAAAACTAAAACTAAAGATTTTGGTTTTGGGGGATTAATTTTATCTTTAAAATACATTAAAACGGTTGCTCCAATTGCTACTATAAAATAAAAAAGATGATAATAAGGCTTAAAATCAGCTTGATCAAAAAATAGCGTAATATAAATAGATGCAATGATAGTTAAAGGTACAACTCCGGCCATAATAGCAAAAGCTGAAGACCATTCCGGTTTTCTTTTAAGTTTGAAATACTTTATAGCAGCTAAAGAAGATAAAAAGATTAAATTAACATAAGAAATTAATTTTGCAGCATTAGGATGATTACCACCCAATACTAACAAAATATAAGAAGAATTGCAACTAAACCTCCTCCTAAACCTATTAAGGAAGCTAAAACCGAAGCTAAAAAACCAATAAATATAATCAAGGGGAGATAGCCAATGAAAGTTCTATTTAAAACACTCTATTAATCATTTTTAATTAATTCCTTTATTAAAAAGTATACCATTATCATAGCTCTTACATCATTTTCGCAGTATTCTTTCAGTTGAGATGATTTTATTTCCCATTCTTTATCACCAATAATTCCTAAGGCGCGATTATTGGCCATTTCCATAGCCATCAATCCATTTTTTACATCTAAATTTTTATATTCTTTAATTTGACTACCTAGCTTAGGAAATGATTTTGTTATGTATTTTTCTAATAATTTAATAGAATGTTTAAATTTTAAGTCAGGTATAAAAATATCGGGTAAGCTTTGAGATGAGTTAGCAGCAAAAAGTTCAGCCAAATCAATTGTATTTTTAATAATTTCATCTACTTTCTTTTGAAAATCATCTGCACTAGAAACTTGAAATTCTTTCAATAAATTAGCCATTTCTTGCCAACGAGTATTTTCGTAACTTTTATTATAAACAACATAATAATAACCTTTATGATAAACAGCGTTGATTAACCTAAAAAAATCTTCAAATTCATAGTTTTTTGGATCAATTACCAAATTTACCACTTTTGACTCACGATTATTTTCGGTTAAAATAACAGAAACCTGAGAAACAATTTGGTTAAAAGGTAAAACACCATCTAGTGGTGAAAAAGGTAAAGAAAAAGCTTCAAAATCATATCAAACAATTTTTTTATTTAATTTTTCTAAAATTTCCATAACCAAATCATAATTAGTTATTAGAGGTTTTTTTGTATATAGTCATTGTTCAATTAAATGTGATCTACTCGCTATCTCTTGAAGTGTTTCTGCTTCAATAATACTTTCTTTTGTTACAAATTTATTATTAAAACCTATATAATCATGAGCTTTTTGTTCAATTAAGCTATTTCAATTTTTATTAAATTGAAAAGGACCATTATCAATTGGTTGTGGATAATAAATGCTTTTAATATCTTGGGCAGCTATTATTTTATCTAAATAAAATTCAATATTATTAAATTTAAAATACTCGGCTGGTTTTTTTCTAGTAGCTTTTTTAAGTAAAAGAGATTTTTCATCAATAATCTCAAAAATACTTTTGTTTTCAAAAGGTAATCCTTTACTATTTAGCCCTTGACCAGATTTTTGTTTTTGTAAAGTTTCAAAATCAAATGTATCCTTAGCATGTTTATCGTTTCGGCCAGACTTATTAGTATTAATATAATTGGTTTCAAAAAAATCGATATCACCTTTATGATATTTTTTGATTGCAAACATATGTAAAATGACACCATTGACTTTATAGCCTAATTTGACCATAATTGATACATCAAAGAAAATTTTTAAAATATCTTTCCGACTTGTTGATGCTGAATTTTTATTAAAATAGACAATTTTATTTTCCAAATCATAAAAAGCAGGTGTTGAAATAACTTCAAAATTTTTATATTGTAAAAAAAATGTGGGGTTATAGATATATTTAATTTTATTTTCTTGAATTAATTTTTTATTTTCATCTGCTTTTTCAACTAATGTTTTTGATTTTAATTGATAAAATATCCCAAATTTATTAAAAAGCCATTTTTGATATTTTTCCTTAATCACTTCATAGCACTTAATTTGTATTTCTGAAAAAGATGTCGAATATTCTATTAAATCATCTGGATTGTCAATAAAATTTGGAAAATCAAATTGAAAATTACTTTTTTCTTCAAAATCAGCAGTTAATTCATGTCAAACAAAATATGGCTGAGAAGTTAATAATTTTGTAAGTTTATTAGCTGAAATACGATTATTTAACATACTTACCTTCTAATTCCCAGTGGGTTAAAAGTTCTTCTTGTTCTTCTGGATTTGAAACTTTTAATCACCTTAATAAATCAGCATCTTTATTTTCATCATATTGAGGAGAAAAGGTTTGAGTTGTATATTTTGAATACCATAGTTTTACAGCTTTAATATCATCCTCAGCTTGAGCCTTATTAATTTTAAAGATCCAATTTTTCGTTTTACGAGATTTGATATCATAGTTTTCTGTATTGAGATAATCTTCTTCTTTTAAAAAAGTTCCAACAATTGAGTAAGCATCTGCGCCCATCAAGTATGCATAAAGTTGAGCTTGCTTTTGATAAGGCACAGGTATGCCGTAATTTTTTCACTTATCAAAATTTTTCTCGCCTGTAGTTTTAATTTCTAAAATAGTATTGGTTTCAGCTATATAACCATCTGGAAGGCCACCAACAACATCATCTTTATTGGCAAAAAAATCAAAATTATATTTTAGAGGATCATAGGTTTCGATTTTTTTGCTTGTAACTTCTTCAATTAAGGCAATTACTTTAGGCTCAATCGCAATACCAGCATCAACATATTTACGATCTAAAATTGGCAAAGATAATCAAGTTATAGCAGCTCATGCTGCAAATTGAGTAACTCAAGGATTAACTCCTAATACATTACCAATTGAAGATCCGCCAATTTTTTTAAACCCGAATCTACCTCATAATGTTTTATTTTTTAATTTTTCATAAAAGGCTGGTAAAAGTTCAATAGTCTTGTTTTTTTCATCAATTATATAATCCTTGTTTAAATAAAAGTGGCGTTTTATTTTGTTGGCCATAATACTCCTAGTTTATTTTTAATATCTTATCTATAGTAATTTTAAATGAAAAAAAAATCTGGGCTACAGATATTTTTGGTCGTTTTAACGATTGGAGCAAGTGAAGGGAATCGAACCCTCATAATCAGCTTGGAAGGCTGAAGTTCTACCATTGAACTACACTTGCATATTTAGTGCTTTTTAATTATACAATAAAAAGCACTAAATGGATAATTATTTTTAAAAAATAATTAATGTTGCATATAAAAATATATTTTTTATATGTTTATTATCTTTATAAAAATTACGTTTTAAATTAAGGTTAATAATTTCCAAATTATTTATAATTATTTAAATAAATAAATGAAACA
>JAEDOY010000012.1:0-20147 GCA_016432935.1 Benedenia humboldti
TAAATAAATTAATGACACAATAAAATATCCTTTAATTTAATGATTTTGCAATTTAGTAAGATTTGATTATTTTTCAGGACGTTTAGCTAATTTCGCTTTTTTATAGACTTGGTAATCTTGCTCAATTTTTTCTTGAGCCTTAATTTTAGCCATTTTACGCTCTTGCTTAAGGTTATGTGTTTTTTCTTTTCAAAGAGCTTTTACTTCTTGGTAATTTCCATTTTTACGAGCTTTTAATAATGCTTTAGTACGATCTTTATAAAATTTATTCATATCATAGAAAAAGTCAATTCTTTCATCGAGGGTAAATTGATGTTTTTTATTAATTAAATATAAAGCTCTAATAACCATTAAAGTTGCCACAATTGACGTTATAGCTGATAAAACAGGTAAGTATCAAAAGAATAATAATTTATAATCAGGATCAGCAATAGCTAAATATTTAAATGGATAAATAACTGCTCAAATTAAAATTAAACCTTGTAAAGAAGAGGCAATCATTGAAAATAAAATTCGATCTGTAGAGGAGAAAATTACCATTGCTGCAATACCAAAGGTATAAGCAATCATAGCTAACATGATAATCTTTAAAGTTTGAGAAGATAAATCAGCACTAGCAATAATAGTTGTATTACCTAATTTAACATCAGATATTTTTAATAATTTTATTAAGTAAGGAGCAATCCCTCAAGCTACTAAGAAATAAATAATAACAGCAGACATGGCAGCATATATGACAGTTCATCAATAAACCTGTCTCACACGATGAAATAGTTTAGCGCCATAGTTATAAGAAGCTAATGGCGAAGCTGCTTGAACAAAAGCAAACATCATTGGGAAAAATAAGATAAAAACAGGCATAGTTCCGGACATAATTGAAATCATTGAAGAAGCAGATTGAGTATTAATAATACTATGCATAAATAAATAAGCTGCTAACTCTGGACCACCAGTTCCTGGTTTAACTCAACCGGCAATTCCACCTTTACTTGGATCGGGAATAAAGCTAACTATTTTAGTTGCAAGATCTGAAATTGTAGGTTCAGTAGTGAACCCCATACCATGTCAGAGTTGAGCTCACTGTATCGGAGATTGGGCCTTTAATAGAGCTAAAAAACCACTGGTTTTATCAGCTAATAAAGCCTGAATCTCTCCATGTGAAAGACCAGATCAATATTTTAAATAATCTTTATCAAAAACATGTCCAGAAACATCATTGATAATTTTTGTTTGAACTGATGTTGTAATTGACTGGGCTATGTTTCTTAAAAAGGGTGAAACTCCCACAAAAATAATTCCAATAATAGCTAAAAACTTAAAATTTTTACCAATTAAAATTTTTCATTTTAACATTGAACCCTTTTTACTGGTAAAAATCCAACCCACTAAAATTAAAGAGGTAATACCATTAGCTGTAAAGGTAGCTCAAGCTCCTCCTGGTACCCCTAAATTTAAAGGACCCATAAAAATTCAATCTAATAATAAATTAATAAAAATAGGAACAATTAAAGCTACCATCATTTGTTTCATTCTAGCTTCATTTCTTAATAATGAAGGGATAATATTGTTAAACATTATCATTGGGAATGATAAAATAACTGGTCATGCGAAAGTAAAAGCATTATCTCCAATAATTTTGATTGACCTAGCATCCATAGATGAATATTGACTTTCTATTCAACTTTTTGCAGCCAAAATAATAATTGGGGTAGCAATAAAAGCTAAAATCATACCAAACACAAATCCGGTCCTTACAGTTCTTTCTGCTCTGGCTCGATCTCCCTTACCTAAATTAATTGCTGTTCTGATGGCAGTACCGGAACCAAATAGTAAAGCCATGGCAATCATTAAAGAGTTAATTGGTGAAAACCCATTCATAAACAAACGAACTAGCGTTGAACCATTAACACCAGGAATCGTATATTGTGGCCCTTCATAAACTCGTCCAGCAAAGTTAATTGCCAAGACGTTATCAAAGAAAAAATAAGAACCCATTGCCAACATCATAACTGCAGATGGTAAAGCTAATTTAATTAATATTTTTCAAATAGGGCTTTCACGAAACATTTTTTCGACATTTGATACACTTGATTTTTTAGTCATTTTAACCTCCTTTGAAAAAGGTTATAAAAAAAATAAAACTCAATTAATTATTAAGTTTAAAAGACAAATTCGCGAATATCTTCATTTTCTACAACAAGATATTTGTCACCTGGTTGACCACCATATTTAGCAACGACTTTTCTAGCTTGATCTTTGTCAGTTTTGATAGCATCAAACATTGAAGTTTTAGTATACATAAACACAGATGATGTAATACCAAATTGAGTTACTAAAATAGGATTATTAGTTACTCCCAAAATATTAGTGTTAGGACGTAAAGAAGCAACTTTTTGTAATAACTTACCACTACGAGATAAAACAACGGCAAACCGATATTCACCTTCTCTGACTTTTAAAACAACTTTTTTGGCTTTAGCTCCACGAGAATGTTCAGGAAAATCTGGTAGTGTTTTTAAATATTGATCATAATAGACTTTATTGTAAAATTCTTTTTCAGCTCTTTTATTAATAGCTGCCATGATTTTGACTGTTTCAACTGGATAATTACCAGCTGCTGATTCACCAGAAAGCATAGTTGCATCTGCTCCTAATTCAGTAGCTAAATAAACATCAGTAACTTCAGCTCTTGTAGGGTGAGGATTATTTTCCATTGAATCTAACATTTGGGTTGCTACAATAACGGGTTTACCAGCTTCACGCATTTTACGAATCATCATTTTTTGAGCAACTGGAACATCATAATAAGGAATTTCTAGACCTAAATCTCCTCTAGCTATCATCACACCATCAGTTTCTGCCATAATAGCATCAAAATTATCAACAGCATATTGTGATTCTATTTTAGAAAATATTTTAACATGTTCAGCATTTTTTTCTTTGAGAATCTCTCTTATTTCTCTAATATCTTCTGGGGTATTAACAAATGAAGCAGCAATAAAGTCAATACCTCTATCACAACCAAATTTAATATCATTAACATCTTTTTCTGCCAAGAATGGCATAGAAAACTTAGTACCTGGCAAGTTAACTCTTTTGTTGGTTTTAACTACATGAGAATTTAAAGCTCTTGTTTCCACAATTCCTGGTTTTACTGATAAAACATCTAGTTGCAATTTACCATCATCAACTAAAACAACTTTACCTTTGACTAAATCCTGTGACATGTCATAAGCAACAGTCATTTCTCCTTGTGCACATTCTTTATTTAAATATGACTCAGTATCAGTATAAATAGTTACCATATCGTTGGCATTTACTTGCTGTTTACCATCAACAAATTTACCGATTCTTATTTCAGGCCCTTTAGTATCTAGTAAGATAGAAATTGGTAACTGCATCTCTTCTCTTAACTCTTTAGCTATTTGGATTCTAGGCCCTTGTTCTTCATGATCTCCATGTGAAAAATTTAACCTTATAGTTGTCACCCCTGCTGCAAATAAAGCCTTCATAGTTGATCTTTCTTCAGAAGAAGGTCCAATAGTGGTGATAATTTTAGTTCTTTTATCTGTCATTAACATTTTATTATAATTTCCTCGCTTTTATAATCATTATAATTTTACTACATTATTTCTGAAATTTTAAAATAAAGCAAAAAGAATAAATAAAAAATAAGCCAATAATGACTTATTCCTTATTTAAAACTACGCAACAGTGAAAAGTTTTGAAGTTTTAGTTACTTTGCCAGTGGCTTTTTTAGTAACTTTTTGACCTGAAGTTATAACAATAATAGGGTTAACTGATGGTACTTCATCTCTGATCATTGCTAAATCAACATCAGCTAATTTTTCACCAGCAGTAATTTTTTCACCTTGTTTAACAGCAGGAGTAAAACCTTTACCTTGCAAGTTAACTGTATCTAATCCAATGTGAATTATAACTTCAACATTATCTTCTGTTTTAATTCCATAAGCATGTCCAGTACTGAAGACTGTTACTAGTTCACCAGAAACAGGGGCATATATAGCTGCTTTTTTAGCAGTTTTAGATAGTTTAACAACTAATCCATCTCCCATCATTTTTTCGGAGAAAACGCCGTCTTTTAATGAAGCTAGAGTTGCTACAGTCCCTGAAGCTACTGATTTAACATTGACTGGCTTAGCCAGTTTTGTAGTTTCAGTTTTTGGAGTTTCACTACTTACTTGCTCTTCTTTAAAGTCGATATCAACACCAATATTGCTTTTAATATTAGTATTAATTTGTTCAGCAGCAGGACCCATAATAATTTGAACGTGTTTATCACCTACGTGTACAACACCTGCAGCTCCAGCTGCTTTTAAGGCATTATCATCAACTTGTTCAATATTGTCAATGTCATATCTTAATCTTGTTGCACAGTTAGCAAAACTTTTAATATTACCTCAACCACCAACTGCTTTAACAATTTGAGCTGATTGCATATTTAGGGTACCACCTAATGATGTTTTTGAAGCTTTATAATCAGCTTTTGTAAATAGTTTTGTGGTTCCACCACGACCTGGAGTTGCTAAGTCAAATTTCTTGATTGCTCAGTAGAAGACAAAGAAGTAAATTGGTGCATAAACTACTCCAATAACATACATTCAGTAGAAGTGAGTACCTTGAGATATAGGAAGAGCACCATAAATAATCATATCGATAAATCCTCCAGAGAAGGTCATACCAACGTGCGCTCCTAACAAGTTCATAAATAAGAATGATAATGCGGCCATTGAGGCGTGGAATCCTCAGAATAATCATGGTGCTAAGAATAAGAATGTAAATTCAATAGGTTCTGTTACACCTGTAATAAAGGAAGTTAATGAAGCGGCAAATACCACAGAAAAGGCTTCTTTACGTTTTTCTTTAGGAGCGGCAAAAATCATAGCTGCTCCAGCTGCAGGAAGTCCTAATTGCATAAATGAGAATTTACCTTGCATAAATCTTCCAAAATTAATTCCGGCTTCTTTAGAAATAAAATCAAATAATTTAGCAGTGTACTTATGCGCACCACCATCAGTAGTATAGGTAATATCTTTAATACCTGTACCATTTAGAGCAAGTCAACCAAATGAATCACCCATGTAATTGCCACCATTGGAATTACTAATATCATTAATTAAAGCATCAACACCAGCATTACCTGTAGTTGCAAAATGTTGTCCATCAATTGCAGAAATATAATGTGTAGCATCTCCTCATTTAGATAGTTGAGTTACAACGTCTCCACCAGCACTTGTTCATCATAACGGTGCATAGAAAACGTGGTGCAATCCAAATGGAATTAATGATCTTTCGACAAAACCAAAAATTAATGAGTCAACTCCTGGAACTTTACCAGAGTATTCTCCAAAATAAGCTAGTCCTAGTCCAATTCATGGTCAAACTAACAAGAATAAAAATGCTAGTGGAATAACCATAATGATTGAAACAAGAGCCACAAATCTTTTACCACCAAAGAAAGCAATTGCACTTGGTAGTTGAATAACATGGAATTGATTGTAAAGGTAAGCTACAAGAGCACCAACACAAATTCCACCAAAAATAGATGTATTTAGTGAACTAATACCTCAATTTAATCCAGCAATTTTAAACATACGAGATGCAATTGAATCCGGAGTATTAATACCTAAGAATTTTGCAAAACCTGTATTGTCAGAAGGTTTACCAAATAAATCAAAAAGATGCTTATCAAAAAGTGGGTTAACCATTTCGCCAGTCTCAAAATTATAACCACCAAAATCATTGATATCTTTACTTGCAATAGCAAAAATGATATCACCTTTCCCATCTTCATAAAGAGTAAAGCCATTTCAATTGCCAGTTTCAACAACTTTTGTCAATCCTGTAAAAGCTGAAGTTGGATCTACCCGATCTGTACCAGCCAAAAATTTAATGCCGTATTTTGCGGCCATTTCATGAGATAGTACATAATTGGGGTCCAATTGATTTTTCATACTACTTGAAGAAGTAGCGTCAATAAACGGTGTTTGAATAGCGCTAAAAACAACAAACGCTACAATACCAGCAAAGACAGCAACACCAGCTTCGTCAGTAAAGGCAATAATAATTGCCACACAGAATAAAGCAGGCATCGAAGCAAAAACAGGATCACCAAGAGCTTTAATAAAGCCGCCTAGAGTCTTAGCTGATGTGTGTGAGTCAATGGCTGCTCCTACACCTAGAAACAACCCTGCGATAGCCATAACGGATATGGGCAACATAAATGCCCCAGATAATCTTGAAAAGAAAGCTTTTGACCTCTTTTTATTGGAATTATCTTCTGGATCCTTTGACTTCTTTGAAAAAATATTTTTAACAATTTTCGTGAATGTCATCTAAAATTTTAAATCCTTTCAAATTTCAAAATAGTTAATAAAAAATATGTAAAACCTGATATTTACATAAAGGAATTGTAGTTTTGAACTACTCTATGATTATAAATAAAAAAACATTTTTATTAAAATATTAATTTTAAAGAGTGGTAAGTGTATAACCAACAAAGAAGGTTAAACCAATGAATAAAAACATAAATCCCAAAATTAAAGGAGCGCTTAATTTAGTTTTTTCTTTCATAGGTAAGTAAAGAAGAGTTTTTTTATAATCAGTAACATCTCGCTCTTTAGGACGATTATTATTATATGTTTCAAGTTGTTTTTTCTTATATTCATTAGCTTTTCTTTTGGCTTTAGGGTATCAAAGCATACATAAAATTACTAATAAAAACATAATAGATCCTATTAAATAATTATAGGTACCTAATGAAACAAAAAGCGATTGATAAAAAGGATCATTGCCTGGACTGGTTTTTAAACCAGTCAAAGTTTTTGCAAAAAATTGGTTATCTAAAGAAATTTTCATGTCTTTATTATGACATATTTACAGTTTAATTATTTGCGAAATTAACTAAAAATAGCAATTTTAAATATAGTAATTAAAAATGGGTGTATGATTAGAGAGGGAAAAATGAAAGTATTTGATTTTGAAGATGTGCAATTATTGCCAAAAAGATGTGTTGTCAATTCCAGAAGCGAATGTGACACCCAAGTTAAATTAGGAAAACATAAATTTAAAATTCCAGTAGTAGCTGCCAATATGAAAACAATTGTTGATGAAAATTTAGCAATTGAAATGCCAAACGTGGTTATTTTTATGTTATGCACCGTTTTGATATTGACACTGTTGAATTTTTAAAACGTTGTAAAAAAGAAAAAGTTGTTTCTTCTGTATCAATTGGTGTTAAAGACGAATGATATGGAATTATTGAAAAATTAACTCAAGAAAACTTAATAACCGATTATATAACCATTGATATCGCTCATGGTGATGCTAATTCAGTTAAAAATATTATCACTCATATTCGTGAACATATGAAAAATGAAGTGTTTATTATTGCTGGCAATGTAGCTACTCCTGAAGCTGTAACTGATTTAGAAAGATGAGGAGCCGACGCCACAAAAGTTGGTGTTGGCCCTGGAAAAGTTTGCATTACAAGTTTAAAAACTGGTTTTGGAACTGCAGGATGACAACTTTCTGCTGTTAAGTGATGTTCAAAAGCTGCTACAAAACCAATTATTTGTGATGGGGGTATTAGGCACCATGGTGATGGCTGGTTCGATTTTATCTGGCCATACAGAATCACCTGGAAAAATTATTAATCATGAAGGCAAAGAATATTATGGTTCAGCATCTGAATTTAATAAAGGTGAAAAGAAAAATATCGAAGGTAAAAAAGAATTAGTTTTAATTAAAGGCTCTTTATGAGATACACTAAAATATATGGAGCAGGATTTACAATCTGCCATTTCTTATAGTGGCGGTAAAAGACTTTGATCATTAAAAAATGTTAATTATGTTTTATTAAAAAATACTGAAGGATATTAATTGATAAAATGCAAAAAGCAGAAAATTAAGGGTAATTTAAACAGCTTTTTTTAATAATCAGTTTTAGAAAATTCATTTATAAGAATATGAAAGTAAAAAGTATTCACTTTGGAAAAGAAAAAATAAAAAGGCAAAAGCCTTTGCTTACACCCCTAGGGATTTAATTAAAGGCTTTTGCTTTTATTAAAGTACTATGTACTATTTTTTTTTGGCATAAACACTAGCGTATTTTCTGCCTCTAATCACTTGATATTTAACATATCCGTCAATCAAGGCAAAAAGAGTATCGTCATTTCCTCTTCCTACACCTTGACCTGGATGAATTTTGGTTCCTCTTTGTCTGTAAATGATTGAACCAGCATTAGTAAATTGACCATCTGCTTTTTTAGCACCTAGTCTCTTACTATGCGAATCTCTACCGTATTTGGTTGATCCACCTGATTTAACTGATGACATAAATTATCCTTTAATTCCTGTTATTTTAACTCTTGTATATGGTTGACGATGTCCATATTTTCTTTTGTGAGTTGATTTGTGATTATGACGGAAAACAATAATTTTCTTTTGTTTTCCTTGTTTTTCGATAACACCAGAAACTGATGCTTCTTTTAAAAATGGTTTACCAACTTTTTGATCAATAAGCAATACTTTATCAAATGATACTTTTGAACCTTCTTTACCTTCAAGTTTTTCAACGAATATTACATCGTTTTCTTTAACCATAAGTTGTTTACCACCGGTTTCAATAATAGCGAACATAAATAGTTCTCCTTATAAATTGGCTCGTCTTTAAGGCGCTAAGCTTAAAACCTTTTCAGAACGGCTACTAAAAGTAGCTTTTTCATTATAACAAATTATTTAAACAATCTTAAAATCTCCTGTTTCAGTAAAAATAACATGACCAAATAATTTAATATTCATAATAGAAGATAAATAAATAAGTCTCTCTGTAGCTAAAATATCTTCTAATGAAGGTGTTGGATTGCCTGACGGGTGATTATGTAAACAACAAAAATGAAAGCCGCCACTTTTTAACACATAAGCTATTATTTCTCGAGGGGGAATTGAGATGCCATTAATATGAGAATTATATATTTTATCACATGCTATTATGTTTTTTTGGCGGTCAGTCACCAAGACAAAAAATGCTTCTTGGTTTCAATTATTAATAAAATTAAACACATATTTAACAGCATCATTTGCATTTTGAATTTTTAGTGGCACTTCTTGATTAAATCTTCTGGCAAATTCAAATAGAGATTTTATTTCTAAAGCTTTAACCTGACCAATACCATCAATTTTAGTTAAATTATTAATAGTAATTTTTTCAATCAACTTAAGAGTATGAAATTTTCTAAGCACAGCACTAGAAACTTCAATTACATTTTGAGTTTTGGATCCAAAGCGAATAATAATAGCTAATAATTCCACATCACTTAGTTTATCAACCCCTAAAATTAAAGCCTTCTCCCTTGGCTTAAGGTGAGAAGGCTTTTTTTAAAATGAGTAGTAGTTTTCATGTACAACGTTCTTAGCTGTTTTAGTAGCAGGTGGTTTATTATTGCTTCATGAAGATTTAAATTTATTATATTGAAAAGAAGCATTTTCTGTTCCAAACATTTTAATTGAACTAATTAATGAAATAGCGCCTTCAATAATCATGGGAATCATCACTACTAAACTAGGGTTAAAACCTCCATAAATATTGTATTTTTCTTTTTCGGTTATGGGAATAAATTTTTCTTTCATATTACCTCCAGCAACAATTGTGACAAAAAAACGCTTATTATTTTATATATTTTTTTTGTTGAAAGAAAAAAAACAAAAAGTTTCTTTTTTTTAATTAAGATAAAAATTTTGAAGTAAAAAAATTCTATATTTTAAAAAAATACTAATTTTGTTAAAATATAGAAACATTATTTATTAGAATCATTACTTTTTAAAACTTTAATAAAAGCATCTTGGGGAACTTCAACCTTACCAAACTGACGAGCCCTTTTCTTGCCTTGTTTTTGTTTTTTAAGCAACTTATCACGACGAGTACGATCGCCTCCATAAAGTTTTGCTGTAACATCCTTACGATAAGCTTTAATATTTTCGCGAGCAATAATTTTGCCATTTATGGCCGCTTGAATAGGGACATCAAAATTATGACGAGGTATTACTTCTTTAAGGCGATTAGCTATTTCCCGGCCTCTTTTTTCTGCTTGATCATAATGAACCACAAAAGAAAAAGCATCAACTTTTTCGCCATTTAGCAAAATGTCTACTTTGACTAACTTCGTTTCTTTAAAACCTATAAGGTCATAATCAAAGGAAGCATAACCTTTAGAGATTGATTTTAATTTGTCAAAAAAATCAAAAACAATTTCTACTAATGGAAGTTCATACTCAACTTTACGACGATCTCCATCAAGGTACTCTAGCGTTAAATATTTACCTCTTTTTTCCTGGCAAAGTTCCATGATAGAACCTAGATACTTTTCAGGAACAATAATAGCGCCTTTAATATATGGCTCTTCTAAATAATCAATGAAGGTAGGATTTGGGAATAGAGCAGGATTAGAAACACTTAATTGTTCACCATTAGTTTTATGAATAATAAATTCTACAGATGGGGCAGTGGCAATAACATTAACATTAAACTCTCTTTGTAATCTCTCTTGAATAACTTCCATATGCAACATTCCTAAAAAACCTAGCCTAAAGCCATGACCTAAGGCTTCTGAATTTTCTTGTTCAAAAGTGATTGCAGAATCAGAAAGAGAAATCTTTTCTAAACTTTCGCGCAATAATTCATAATCTTTATTATCAATTGGATAAAATCCAGCAAAAATTACAGGTTTCATTTTTTTATAACCTGACAATGCTTCTGGAGCAGGATTATCAATTAAAGTAATAGTATCGCCAATGGAAACATGTTTAGAATCTCGAATTGATGCTGCCAATCAACCAACTTCTCCTGACACTAATTTTGTTTTTTTAACTTCTGCAGGAGTTTTAACACCCAGTTCTGTAAATTCAAAAGATTTACCAGTAGCCATAAATTTAAACTTATCACCTATTTTTAATGAACCATCAAAAACTCTTACCAACATCACCACGCCCCGATAGGGGTCAAAATATGAATCAAAAACTAAGGCTCTAGTAAAATCATCATTTGATTTTTGTGGTGCCGGAATATATTTAATAATTGCTTCTAAAACTGATTCAATATTTTTGCCGGTTTTAGCTGATATTTCGATAGCATGATCAGTCGTAATACCAATTTCTTCTTCAATTTCTTTTTTAATTCTTTCAGGATCAGCAGATGGTAAATCAATTTTATTAATGATTGGAATAATTTCTAAATTATTTTCAATTGCTAAATAAACATTAGCTAAAGTTTGGGCCTCAATCCCTTGAGTGGCGTCCACAAGTAATAAAGCCCCTTCACAAGCCTTTAAAGAACGAGAAACTTCATAAGTAAAGTCAACATGTCCGGGCGTGTCAATCAAATGAAAGATATAATCTTTAAATTTAATTTGAGCAGCATTAAGTTTAATTGTAATGCCTCGTTCGCGTTCTAAGTCCATTGAATCCATATGTTGGTTTTTTAAATATCTTTGTTCAATAGTCTGAGTTGATTCTAAAAGTCTATCAGCTAAAGTTGATTTGCCGTGATCAATATGAGCAATAATTGCAAAGTTTCTTATTTTGTCTTTATTCATGCTTTTTAATTATAAATAAAAATACGAATTTAACTTACTAAAAATAGTATATTTAATAACAGTTATAAATATGATTAGTGTTTTTAATCAGTTTAAAAAAATAGCTATTTCTAGCTAAATTATTTGTGTTAATTTAAAAAACTAAGAATTTTGATTAAAATCTTCAGCTTCTTGTAAAGTCCTATTATTTGAAATTATTGTTATTTTCTTAAAAGCAATTAATGAAACAATAGCATTTGCACCCATACAACCTCCTAGAATAGCTAATACTCCAGAAGCAATAGCCAGACCTCTGCCTTCGTATATTTGGTGTGTTTTAGTTAAAGTAATTATTCCTAAAACTAATTGGGGGGATCCATAAAAAGAAAAAGAAAAGAAAATAAAAAGAAGCATATAGTCCTAAATTATCATCTAAGTTCAATATAGATAAAGCCATTAATACTCAATGAATTATTGTGTAAACAAAAGTTATTAAACCAAAAATGGCATTTGTTAATAATATTTTTTTCATTAATTCCTTTCTGTTATTAAACTTTAATTAACTAAATATCATGCTGCTGTGAAAATACCAGCAAAGACTAAAATTAAAATTAAACAAGCAATACTGATATAAAAAACTTTTAAATTTTTAGAACCATCTTTTTGAGTTTCTTCTTTTGGCAATTTAACCACTTCTTTGATAGAAGAAATAATTTTATTGGAAAATCCTTCTTGAGGCTTTTTAGTTTCCTTAAGAGTTTTTTTAGGTTCAATCTCAATCATTACAGTTTGCTCTTTTTTATCCGTTTTTGTTTTAATAGGTTTTGGTTCTAACTGATTTTTAGACATAGGTTTTTTTGTCACAACTGTTTTAGCTTTTTTGCTTGTTATTTTAGTACTAGTTGTACTATTAACTTTAGGTTCAGCTTCCTGGTTTAAAGTTTGAACTCACTGACCATTACGCTTAACAAAAATACTGGTTGTAACTTTTACAGAAGTTGCATATGAGATGGCATCTTTTTCTGAATAAAAGTTTCTTAACGATACTCCTCGTTTGGTAGACGATACTTTTCAAATACCATCTTTGGTTTCCTGAATATATTTTATTGACATATTTTAATTTTACTAAATAAATATTAAGATGGATTAAATAAATAATTATCACTAAGTGATAATTATTTTTCTTTAGCTTCACCTTCAACGACATCATTTTTTGAGTCTTTAGTATTTCCGCCTGCTTGGGCAGCTGCAGATTGAGCAAAAGCAGTGGCAGCTTTATCAATTTCATCAAGTTTAACTTTTAGTTTATCAAGCTCATTTTTTTCAAGCATGTCTTTAAACTCTTTAATTTGTTTTTCTGTTTCAGCTTTTTGCTTAGCATCAATTTTATCCCCTTGATCTTTTAATGATTTTTCTAATTGATGTACAAATCCTTCAGCTCTTACTCTAATTTCAACATCAGCTTTTTTCTTATCATCAGCAGCTTTATTATCAGCAGCTTCTTTAACCATACGATTAATTTCATCTTCTGAAAGTGATGTGTTGTTTTCAATAGTAATTGATTGTTCCTTACTGTTTTTCTTATCTTTAGCAGTTACTTTAGTAATTCCGTTGGCGTCAATTGAGAAAGAAACTTCAATTTGTGGAACTCCTTGAGGAGCTGGTTCAATACCTTCAAGATTAAAATGACCTAAAGATTTATTATCATTAGCCATTGATCTTTCACCCTGAACAACGTGGATGGTAACAGCTGCTTGATTATCAACAGCAGTTGAAAAAACTTGTGATTTAGAAACAGGAATAGTGGTGTTACGAGGAATCAACACAGTTGCAACTCCTCCCATGGTTTCAATTCCTAAAGATAAAGGAGTTACGTCAAGCAGTAATACGTCATCAATATCACCAGCTAGAACCCCACCTTGAATAGCGGCTCCTAGAGCCACAACTTCATCAGGGTTAATAGAACGGTTAGCCTTTTTGCCTAAAATTGATTCAACTAAGTGTTGAATAGCAGGAATTCTAGTAGAACCACCCACTAATAAAACTTCATTAATATCTTGGGCAGATAACTTAGCGTCTTTTAAAGCATCATTAATTGGCTTGCGAGTTCTTTCCACAAGATCACTAGTCATTTTTTCAAATAAGCTCTTAGTTAATTCCATTTCAACATTCAATGGACCATCATTAGTCATTGCTAAAAATGGTAATGTTATAGTAGTTGTATTTTGACCTGATAATTCAATCTTAGCTTTTTCAGCAGCATCTTTTAAACGCTGCATAGCCATTTTGTCTGATTTTAAATCAACTTTATGATTTGTGTTAATTTCTTCTAGTAGTCAATCCACAACTTTATGATCTCAATCATCACCACCTAATTTATTATCTCCAGACGTTGATAAAACTTCAAAAGTTCCATCTGCTAAATCTAATACGGAAACATCAAAAGTTCCTCCACCTAAATCATAAACAAGTACTTTTTCTTCTTTACCTTTTTTCTCAATACCATAAGCTAAAGCTGCCGCTGTTGGTTCATTAATAATTCTTTCAACTTGTAAACCAGCAATTTTACCAGCATTTTTAGTTGCTTCTCTTTGCGCATTATTAAAATATGCAGGCACAGTAATAACAGCTTTTGAAACTTTTGCTCCTAATTTTTTTTCTGCATAAGCTTTTAAGTTACCCAAAATCATCGCTGAAATTTCTTCGGGTGTGTATTCTTTATTGTTAACTTGAACTTTTTCACCAGTACCAATTAACCTTTTAATGGAAGCTATAGTATTAGGGTTAGTCTCTAGTTGTCTTTTAGCAACTTCTCCAACAATAATCTCATCATTTTTAAATGCCACAACTGATGGGGTAGTACGTTTACCATTTTCATTTTCTAAAACAACTGGCTTTCCATCTTTAACTACAGACACAACAGAGTTTGTGGTACCTAAATCGATTCCTAAAATATATTCTTTTGCCATTTTTAATCTCCTTACAATGTATAACAAAAAAATTATAGCATAAAAATTAGCACTCTTTATGTTAAAGTGCTAATTATTTTAAATTATGCTTTTTTGATAGACCAATAATGTTTAAGATTAAGGCAGCAATGCTTACAAATGGTAAAAATGAACAAATAGAACAAATCCCAGCAGCTAAATATACACTGGATGTTTTTTCCGTCTGCCTGATAACGATTTGAATAATACCCAAAACTAAAATTGCTATACCAATTAAAATACTAAAAATTCCTAAAAATCCTTCTAAACCAAAGAATAATAAACCAAAGAATAATAAGTTAACTCCTCCAGTCTCGATAGGACGAACAATAATGATAATGCTAAAAATTAATGAAATTAATGAAATTAGTAATAAAATCATTTGTGAAATTGCTAATTTTTTTGATGTTGTCATTTTTCTCCTTTCAATTTTACTAATCAATCTCTACAATAGCTGGTTTAATTATCCTGTCATGCAGTTTAAAGCCTGGTTTTTTAACCACTGTAACTAATAATCCATTTTCTTTTTTGGCAACTGCATGCATATCTTGTGGATCAAAAGTATCGTTAACTTTTGGTAAAATTTTAAAAACCCCAAAACTTGCTAGTTCGTTTTCTAGCTGAGTAAGTAACATTTCAAAACCAATTACATATGCTTTAACAGCTTCATTTTGTTTACCAACTTTAATTGCTAGTTCTATATTAATTAATGGTTCTAAGATAGCCTCTAGCATTTTTTGTAAGCCATATTTTTTATGGTGAGCCAAATCTGCTATTTGTTTTGCTTTAATCTCTTGTTCCAATCTTGAAACTTCTTTTTGAGCTTTTTTAGCAAAACCTTTGGCTTTTTCTTGAAAATCATGAATATTTTTTTGATTTTGAGTTTCTAAATCAAATACTTTTTTTTCTAAATTTAAAGCTTTTTCTTGGCTAAGCTTTAAATCAGATTTGAGTTTTTTAATTAATAAATCTTTTTTATTTTGCTTGGATTTTGTTGAATTATTTTGAGTTTTTTTATGATTTTTTTTGTTATTATTTTTCTTCTTTACATCTGACATAAAAATATTATAAACAATAAATTCAATAAATTCAATAAATTCAATAAATTCAATAAATTCAATAAATTCAATAAATTCAATAAATTCAATAAATTCAATAAATTCAATAAATATATTTGAAATTTATTTGAGTTTTTTAATTTTAAATAATAAAATAGTATAAATTAATTAATAGCAACATGTATAAAAACAGAGGTATGTTTTTTGAAACACTTATTAATAAAACTTTAAAATTTTATAGCTTAAATGGCTTGGCACTTTTTCATAAAAAAATCTTGATATAACTTTTGCAAGCGTTAAAAATAATAAAGGAAAATCTGAAATAACTAAAGGTTGAACTAGTGGTAAAAGCACTACAGATTATTATGGAATTTATAAAGGCAGGTTTGTAGCATTCGAAGCCAAAAGTACTAAGATCTTAAATTTTGCGTTAAGTAATATTAAAAATCACCAGATTAATTATTTAAAAACGGTAAGCAAACTTGGAGGTAAAGCTTTTTTATCTTCTATTTTGATAAAGTTAATGAATTTTATTGTTTTGCTATTAAAAACTTTTTAAAAATTCAGACTAAAAGCATTAAATTAGAGTGATTAAAAAAATATGGGCAAAAAATATTCCTAATATATCCTGGAATTATTGATTTTTTGCCTTTTTTAAAATAAAAAAAGATGCATAAAGCATCTTAAAATATTCTACATAACGTGATCTTTAAACGCTTTTGCTGCTTTAAATTTTGGTGCTTTTTTAGCGGCAATTTGAATTTTAGCTCCAGTTGCTGGATTAACTCCCATTCTTGCTGCTCTTTCAGTGATTTCAAAAGTACCTAAACCAGTTACAGGAACTTTCATACCTTTTCTAACATGTTCTTTAATGGTATGAACTAATGTGTTAATTACTCTTTCTGTATCTGCTTTTGATACTTCAGCTTCATTTGCAACAGCTTCAACTAATTGTGCTTTGTTCATTTTTGTCTCCTTGATTTATATCGTGCTATCTATAAAATTATACATTAAATTAAATAACACATATTATTTTATTAAGTATTTAAGGGGTTTTTAGGCTATTCAGATTTTAGTTCACGATTCCATAAAATATCAATTCCCTTTTGAATTGTAATTTTTTTATTTAGTATTTTATATAAAATATCTACAATAGGAAGGTCTATTTTTTTAGCAACCATAAATTTGTAAACATAACTAATCGCTGTGTAGCCCTCAACAGTTTCTTTACTTTTTAAAGCTTTGCTTAAGCCATTTTTAGCCAATGATATTCCAAAACGATAATTTCTTGATAATGTAGAAGTAGCGGTTACAATTAAATCTCCCAAGCCGGTTAATCCTAAAATAGTTTTAGCTTTTCCTTTGCAGGCGCTGTTATATCTGCTCATTTCAGCCAAGCCTCTAGTTAAAATCGCAGCTTTAGCGTTAATGCCATAACCTAAACCCTCAGCCAAACCAGTGGCAATAGCTAAAATGTTTTTATAAGCAGCTCCAGCTTCTGCACCTTTAACATCGGTTTGAACATATGTTTTAAAATATTTATTATTAAATAATTGTTGAACTTCTTTACAAAGCTGTTTATTTTTAGAAACAACTGAAATAATGGTTAATAACTCTTGGACAATTTCTTCTGCGTGAGAAGGCCCTAGTAAAGATACAACATCCTTGACATAAATATGTTTTTTACTAAAAAGTTTTAAACCTTCATGTAAAGAAAGTGGTGTTCCTGGATAAAAACCTTTAGCCACATTTATAATAATAGTTTCAGCCTTTAAAAAACTCAAAACTTGTGGATACACTTGGCTAACAACTTTAGAAGGAATGGCTAAAATAATATACTTTGCATCTAAAAGAGCTTCTGCTAAATTATTAGTCGTTTTAAACTTAGGTAATTTAACACTTTTGGGAAAGTACTTGGTATTTTCTCCTTTTGTTAAGTCAGCTAACTCTTGTTTATCGACTCCATAAAAAATTATATTTTGCTGATTTGAGTCAAATAAAACTTTACCCATAGCAGTGCCCATGGCCCCTGTTCCTAAAATGGCAATTTTAAAATTTTCCTTCATAATCTTTTCCTTTTGATTCTCTAAACAAGAGTCTTAATGGCGTTCCTTCAAAACCAAAATATTCTCTTAATTTATTTTCTAAAAATCTTTCATAAGTAAAATGTAAGTATTTTTTGTTATTTACTCAAAAAATAAATGTGGGTATTTTAGCTGGAACCATTTTAACAAATTTAATATTTAAACGACCACCATTAACTGATTGCGCAGGTTGTTCTAATTGAATATCTGTTATTACTTCATTTAGCAAATTAGTCTTAATCATCTTTTGCATGTTATTTTTTACTTCAATAATTTTATCTTGTAATTTTTGAAGCTTTAATCCTGTTTTTGCTGAAATAAAAACAATTGGTGATCAACTTAAATATTTAAAATTTTGCCTGACCTCTTTTTCTTTAGTTTTCATTGTCATGGTCTCTTTATCAACAATGTCTCATTTATTAATCACAATAATTATAGGTTTTTTTTCTTCAAAGGCATAACCACCAACAACAGCATCAAAATGAGCCATCTCTCTTTGGTAATCAATTATTAATAATACTATGTCAGAATCTTCAATTGAACTACGCGCTCTAGCTAAGGCATAGTGATCAACCGATTCAATTAATTTGCTTTTTCGATTAATTCCTGCCGTATCTACAATCGTAAATGTCTCATCATTAATTTTAATATTTTCATTAATTGGATCTCTAGTAGTTCCTGATATTTCAGAAACAATTGACCTATTTTTCTTAGCCAAAGCATTTAAAAGTGATGATTTACCAGCGTTCGGGCGGCCAATAATAGCTAATTTTAAATATTCACTAACAACTTCTTGATCAAAATTGAGGTTGGCAATTGTTAAATCTAAAACATTTCCAATACCCTCACCATGGATTGCGCTAATAGCAAAAATATCCTTAAAACCTAATGATCAAAGAGTCGGATCAAAATCTTTATTGTTTTCTAATTTATTGGCAACTAAAATAATTTTTTTATTGCTTTTCCTTAGTAGTTGGGCTATAAAAAAATCATCTGCCGTTAATTCAACAATTCCATCTATGACAAAAATAATTACTTTGGCTTCTTCAATCGCAACTTGTGCTTGCAATTTAATTTGCTCTTGAAAAGGCTTATCAGCTACTTCAATACCTCCTGTATCAATAATATTGAACTTTTTTCCGGATCATTCCACAGAACGATAAATTCGATCACGAGTCACTCCAGCTTGATCATGAACAATAGCCACTCTTGACCCAATTAACTTGTTAAATAAAGATGATTTACCGACATTAGGTCTCCCCACAATGGCTACCACATTTTCCATAGTTTCTCCTTATAATAACTTATCTACAATAATAGATATACGATCTATAACATCATGAATTTTCATATTTGAAGCATTTATATAAATGGCATCAGCTGTTTTATGAAGCGGATCTGTTTTACGGTTCATATCTCGATAATCACGCTGTTTTATTTCTGCTAAAATTTCTTGATAATTAGTATTAAAACCAAGTTCTTTATTTTGGTTAACTCTTCTTTTAGCTCTAGTTTCAGCATCAGTATCTAAATAAATTTTAACATCAGCTTGAAGTAAAACTACAAAAGTAGTGTCACGACCTTCCATAATGACTCCTTTTTTGGAAGCAGCTTTTTGTTGAATGCTAACAGCTAATTTTCTAACAACTGGAATGGCTGAGATTTGAGATGCTTTTTGTGAAATATCATCTGCTCTTAGTTCTTTTGTCACTAACTTGCTATTTAACTCAACTTCTTCATTTGGCAAAAGTTTTATTGATAAAAGATTTAAAGAATCGATTAAACCTTGCTCATTACTAAAATCTTTTTTTAAAATTTTAGCATTGAAGGCCATTGCACGATAGACAAGACCAGTATTAATGTAAGTTAAATGATATTTTTTAGCTAATAATTTAGCTATAGTTGATTTGCCTGATCCTGATGGTCCATCAATTGCAATATTTATTTTGTTTTTCAATTTTACTCCTTTTTTGATTTCAATTTTATAACGCAGCTTTCACTTAAAAAAATGTCTGGGGAATTAGGATCAACGACATATGAAATGCGATGAGTACGATGGGATTTTATGGCTTGGATTATTTCATCACAGTCATGAGATGAAAAGTCTAAATTATTAATTTTTTTAAAACTATCATTAAGATCTTTTTCCTTTATTTTATTTAATATTTCTTCAATTATATCATTCGAAAATTGTGGAATTGAAGTTGAAAAATTTACATTAGCATTAATTGAAGTTTTAGGAAATTGATATTTCTTTTCATAATCTGGATATAATTTTAAAAGTCTGTTATAAAGTAATTTAAGTGATTCATTAGAGTTCTTTACAGCTCTTTGCAAATTGTTATTGCTCTGAATTTCACTTCGATATTTTTCTCAAATTTCAACCCTAGTTTTCATTTATTTATTATACCATTGAAATAATTTAAC
>JAEDOY010000013.1:0-18967 GCA_016432935.1 Benedenia humboldti
AACTTGCATTGTTCAAATGGGTTCGTTCAAAATAAAATTACGAAAAATAAATAAAGGGCGATTGGGGTTGTCGCTTCCATGTTCTTCTAAAATTAAAGAATTTTTAATTTTAGAATCATAAAATTTTTCTTTAACACAATAGTCAATCAACATATTTTCTTCATAAAAATTTTTGTTTTTATTGTTTTGATTTTTTTTACAAATTTTTATACTATTGTTAAAAGATTTTACAATGGATGAGTGCAATAATAGTGAAAAATAAAATTTTCTAATAGAATTTTCTATTTCAACAAAATAGTTAAAATAATCATTCCTCAACTCATTTCATTTTTCTTTACTTTGCTTAGTGTGTTCTTCTCTTCTCGGCATTTATCGCACATTCCTTTTATTTTTAAATATCATTAATAATTAAATAATAATTTTTCTTACCTTTTTTAATAATAATATTTTCATTATTTTTAATTAAAGCTTGTGGATCAATAACTTTCTTACCGTTAATCTCAATAGCTTCTTGTGTTAAAAATTCATTCGCTTCGCGGAATGATTTAGCAACTTTAATTTCCGTTAAAACTTTAATTAATTCACCAGATACGTTTGAAAAAGTAGGAACAAATCCTTTTAAAGCCAAAATTTGAGGTTTAGTTAGGGTGGTAAATGTATTTTTACCAAATAGAACTTCTGTTAGCTCTTTTGATAATTCTGCGCTTTCTTTATCATGAATAATTTTAACCATTTCTCCAGCTAAAGCTTTTTGGCCTAAATGTTTATGAGGCTCTTTTTGATGATTAATTAAAATACCATTAATTTCTTTTTCATCTAAAAAAGTCAGTCAATTAAAATAAATCTTTAAATCTTCATCTGAAGTATTTAAAAAATATTGATAAAGTTCTAATGAACTCGTTTTAAATCGATCAATTCAAATGGCATTACCAGCTGATTTACCAAACTTTTCACCAGATTTAGTTAAAAGTAATTTAGTAGTTAACCCTACAGCTTGACTATCTTCACCATGTAATTTACGAATGATTTCAATTCCAGTTGTGATATTACCTCATTGATCGGAACCACCAACTTGGATATATACATTATGATCTTCATATAAACATTTAAAATCTCAACCCTGAATTAATTGATAAGAAAATTCGGTAAAAGAAATCCCTGATTCCATTCTACTAGCTACTACATCTTTAGCTAACATATAATTAATATTAATCAGTTTACCAGCATTACGTAAAAAATCAAGTACATTAACATTTTGATAAAAATCATAATTATCAATTACTTCTAAACCAAACTTTTCTAACTGTTTTTTAATAAAAAGTTTATTTTTATTCAATTCATCATTCGATAAAAGATTTCTTTCTAAAGATTTTCCAGATGGATCACCGATCATGCCAGTGGCTCCGCCTAAAACAGCAACAGTGCGATAACCAGCTTGTTTAAATCTTAGTAAAATAGCAATTTGAATAAAATTGCCTAAGTGCAAAGACTCTGCAGTAGGGTCAAAACCAATATATATACCTGCTCCTTTTGGTAATTCATTGAATTTTTTTTCATTAGTTAAATCATTTAAAATATTCCGATTTCTTAATTCTTCAAGTATTTTCATAGGGAAATTATAACAATATCATTATGAAAATAAATTGAAAAAAAATTATTAAGATTTTTTAATGACTTTTTTTTTATTTTTAACAATTTTGTTAAATTCTTTGCTCTTTTTAGGCTTGGATAATTCTTTAATTTTAATAGCATCTTCCTTGCTATGATTTTTAAAAGAAATTAAAATTTTCTTTCTTTCATCAGCTATTTCTTTTTTGGTAATAGTCTCCGCTGGTCATTGATTAGCGTTATTATACACCTGAGCTAAAAGTGCTAAAACATTCGAAATAACTGGTCCAAAAATAAATAATAAAAACATGTGGTCAAACCCACTTCGATCTTCAACTCGCAGAATTAATAAACCTGTAGGATAAGTTAAAGCAATAAAGAAAAAAACCAATATATAAAAGTAAAGATGACAAAACTCCTGATTCATTTACATGCGAAAAAGACAGAGCTTTACCTAAAGTGTCACTTCAGAAAGATGAGCTTATTTTGACTTGTTTAATTCCTGAAGTATTAATGGTAAACACTAAAATACCAATCACTATTAAAGCTATCCCAATAAAAGTGAAAAATTGGTAAATTGAATAAATACGATATTTATATCTTTGATCCTTCATTACTTTCATAAACAAATTATAAAATAAAAAGCTCAAAGATAGCTTTTTGGTCATTACTGATATGGTGGAGATGCGGGGAGTTGAACCCCGGTCCAAGCATATTCTTAATATTAACATCTACAGTTTAGTCACAATTATGTAACATGCTAATAAGTAATTGTGACTTAAACTTTATTAACATGCCTTACTGATTTTCGCCAGCTTTAGTAAGTTCCACTGGTATATCATCAAGTTAATACGTTGCGGTTTCTAGATGAGTCAAAACTTTGACGCTAGCAGCGCGTTATTAAGCAAATACTAGAGAGTTTTGTGCTGAAGAGAAGCTCATTAAATCAAGAGTTTTATCTTCAGTAGTTTTTTCGTTTTTTGCATTTATAAAATGTCTAGAAAGATTATAGTCTCTTACACTACTGCAGTTAATAATAGAGGTATGTTTGTCGAATCCAGTACATCCCCATATTAAAAATAGTTTTTTAACTTACGATCAATATCACGCTTTTTAATAATTTCGCGCTTATCCATGCGACTTTTACCACGAGCAATAGCTATGTCTACTTTAATATGACCGTTAGCCGATCATTTTAAAGTGGTAGGAACAACTGTAATACCCTTAACGCGAGTCGCTTCTTTAATCCTTCGGAGTTCTAATTTATGCAAAAGCAGCTTACGAGGATGAGTTGAATCTCCCGTACCATTCATATATTGAGCAACATTCATTCCTGAAAGATAGGCTTCATTTTTGTTAAAAGAAACAAAAGACCCTCTAAGTTGCACTTTAGATGCTCTAATTGATTTTACTTCTCAACCTAATAAGGCTATACCAGCCTCATACTTGGCCAATAGTTCAAAATTATAGTGAGCATCTTTATTTTTCACTATTACTTTTGCCATATAAAACTCTCTACCAATTGCTTGGCTCTAAAATTATAACACTTTGAAAATCTTTAAAGAACTCCAGAAACAAAGTAAAGAATTAAAAATAAAGCTAAAACTCCTATGGCCACAACAATTGCTAAAATTCACCAATATTTATTGTTGCCATTAACTTTTTCTTCAAAGCCAACTATTTCTTCATTAGCTTTATTTTCTAAATAAGTTTCTTTTTTCAATCATTTTTTAGGGTTTCATTTCATATGTTTATTATACCTTGTTTGAAATTGTAAAAACTTTAAACCAAAAAATCGTTATTAAAAAGCCATTAGTAAAAACTAATAACTTTATTAATATTTATAATAATTTTAAACCAATTCAACAAGTTCATTGGCAGATTCAATATCATAGACTTTTGTGCGATTTAAAGATGCATGCCAATCATAATGAATAATTAATTTAGATGACTTATGATCTTCAATATTATCAACAAGTCTATCTCTGATATTAGCTTGTTGATAATAGTTGGCAAAATCATAAATAGTTTTTTAAAAAAAGCTAAAGTAATAAAAGAATGAGCTGATAGTAAATATCATTCATGAATTTATCACTGTAAGGCATGTGAGTTCTACTTCCTGCCGGTGAAGCTCATTTTCATAATAAATAGCTATATATTGAAAAAGGATTTACTTGAGCGCCTTTACCGGGGTCACCATTAAATGTTAGTAATTGATTTTGTTCATGTTCATTTAATATAAATGAATATGCGGCACTCCCATAAAAAGAGCCACTAGTGGGATAATGAGTTACAATTGATGATCTATATTCTTGCATATTGCCAATTTTAAAATTAACTACTTTTGATTTATTGCCTAAATCGATTTTTATTTGACCATTAACATATTCTCCAACATTCATATTAGCATCGTAATAATTGTATTTATAACTTAGCGTTACACCTTGTAAGTCGCTAGGTCATACAAAGGGTTTACCATTTTGAATAATATCTCCGCCTGAGTCTAATAAGATCTGGCTACTAAATGGTTTTCAATAATAAAGAGGATCTAACGATAAGTTAAAAGCTAATTTAAGATTTACTATTATATTGGAAAATTCTTTAGCAATTTCATCTAGTTTAGAATTGTCAGAGTCTTTACGTTTGATAGTGAAATTAACAATTTTCGATTTTTCTTTTGGTTTTGAAATGATAATAAAACCTTTAATTTCTCTACTATTTAAATCTAATTTTGGCATTTGATAATAAAGTTTCACTCCATTTAAAAAAGATAGCCCAGGTAATGAAATTTTATTGCCATTTTTATCATAAGGAACTCCCAAATTAGACAAAGCACTTTTATTTAAAATTGTACCTGCAGAAACTTCAGGCAAATCTTTATAAGAGTTAAAAACTAATCAAGAAAACATATTAGTATAATAATCAACTGAACCTTCTTTAGCAGCTTTATCAAGCTGTTTACTCATTGAAATACTTTTTTGATCTACTTGATTTAATGCTTTATTTTTTACTTTCTTCATTAGGTATACAAAGCACAACAGCAGCTGTTAATGTTAATGAACCAGTAGCATTAATAGTTAAGCTTTTTAACATAAAAATATCTCCCTTTTTGAGCTAAAATACTCTCAATCTAATTATAGTAACTAACTTAAAAACTTCTTACAAAAAATGTAAAATAATTAAATATTTAATGAAGAACATTAATAATAAGAGGCTATTGTGTCTCCGTGTTAAGAAATAAGTAAACCTGCAATTGGTTTACTTATTTCTTAAATTAGTTTAACAGTTTTATGAGAAAAATCATAGGAAACTCATTCGCCAAATCTATTTACATAACCATATCATGAGAAGTTAATAAATAATTTAGAAGAAAGATGAGAATCTGCATTTTTTTGCAACAAGTCTCCAAATGTTCAATCAGTTATTTGATCATAAATTACTTTTTTGAAAAAGAAAAGCATATATAAAGACTGATTTGAAGAAGCGATGTCATTAACTAATTTATCAGAAAATGGCGCATGTGTTGCAGCTCCAGATGGTGAAGCAAAACCACCTAATAAGTAATTGTATAATGCAAAAGCATTTACTGGATTGCCTGCTACAGGATCACCATTAAAAGATAAAAGCTGTCTTTCTTCATGCTCATTGAGAATAAATTCAAAAGTTGCATTTCCTTCAACCTGATTTCCATCTTTTTTAGGAACTTGAAATGAAGACCTATAATCTTGAGTATTTCCAAATTGAAAATCAACTATTTTTGAAGCCGATCCATAATCAACTTTAATTTGTCCTTTAGCATAATCTCCAACCGCCATATTTGGCTGATAAGCATCATGTCTATAACTTAATGTAGCACCTTTTAAATCACTAGGTCAAACAAAATCTTTTCCATTTTGAGTGACATTGCCAATTTTATTTAATTCTGTTTGATTAAATATAGTTCAATTTGTTAATGCATCAACTTTTTCAAAAATTGAATTTCTAAAATGAATTTCAATATTTTCAAATTCTTTAGCAACGGCATTTATTTTAGATTGATCAGTTTCTTTACGATAAACGGTAAAACTAACAATTTTTGATTTTTCGTTATTTTCGGAAAGAGTAATACTTCCGGTAGCAGACTTATCAGCTAAATCCAGTTTAGGCATTTCATAAGTGAGGTTAATGTTTTTTAATAACTTATCAGATGGTCATACTAATTGTTGACCATCTTTATTATTAACATCTCCTAAAGCAAAAAGAGCACCTTTAGTCAAAATGGTTCCTTTAGCTATTGCTGGTAGATCCTTATATGAACCTATTATCATTCCATCAAATAAATTAGCGTAATAATTTAATGGATTTTTTTATGGTGAGTATAAATACTCTTACTGTTTGTTAATAATTTATTATTAACTTTAATTAAAGATTGATCTTTACTTTGAACTGGTAAATTAACTAAACTGGTAGTGGTAATAATACCGGCAGAAAGAATAGATAAACTTTTAAACATAATTCTTATCTCCTTTTTTAATTATTTTACCCTCTTTTTTATTATAGTTTCTAAATAAAATATCTCAAATTTATTAACTATAAATATCAGCTAAAAACTATTATAAACACTTTATTTTAATTTTGAAATTAATGTTTACAAGAAAAAAGCAAATTAGGATTGACTTTTTAAGATTAAATTAAGTTTATTTACAAACTTTTTTCTTGTTTAACTTTAGCAATAACATCTTTTAAGGTTTTACTAGTTGTTTTTTGGAACTGGCTTTTTTATTAACTGTGCCAAATGTAGCAGCTAAAGAAGCTATTTCGGTCAATTCAGAAGGCATTAAAATAGTGGTTGATTCGCCTTTGGAGACTTCCATTAATGCATCATATCCTTTTAGAATTAGAGATTCCTTTGTAGGGTTTGATGAGTTAATAAGTTCTAAAGATTTTTTAACTCCTTCAGCATGCAAAATTTTAGAAGCTTTAGTTCCTTCAGCCCAAAGAATAGCTACTTTCTTTTCTCCTTCAGCCACTAAAATTTGCTGTCTTTTCTCACGCTCAGCACGCATTTGTTTTTCCATAGCTCTTCGAATATTTTCAGGCGGCAAAATATTTTTTAATTCAACTCTGATTACTTTAACACCTCATGCATCTGTGGCATCATCTAAAATTGTTCTTAATTTAGCATTAACTGAATCTCTAGAAGTTAAAGTCTGATCCAGTTCTAAATCACCAATTAAGTTTCTTAGTGTTGTAGCAGTTAAGTTTTCAATGGCAAAAAGCGGTTTTTCAACTCCATAGGCAAAGAGTTTAGGGTCAGTTATTTGCATATAAACAACTGTATCTATTTTCATTGTTACATTATCCTTAGTAATAACATCTTGGGCCGGAAAATCCATTACCCTCTCTTTTAAACTTTTTTTTAAAACAATTCCATCCATAAAAGGAACTATAAAGTTAATACCATTTTTCAACACTTTTTTTAAAAGAACCAAATCTTTCAACAACATAAACACTGGTTTGAGGAACAATTTTAATTCCTAAAAATAATAAAATAATTACTAAAAGAGCAACTACAACTCCAATAATTACACCGACTATTGACATATTGTTTTTCTCCTTCTGATTTTTTTTCAACGATAAAAGTAACACCTTTGATATTTTTAATAATCACTTTATCATTACTTTTAATCTTATCTTTTGAAACAAATCTAAAAACTTTGTCATTAATGCTTAATTTTCCATAGTCTTTTTCATTGCCAACTTGAGCTATGACTTCTTTATTAATATAGCTTAAGTAGCCATCATCTTTATCATGAATTCGTTTTTGAATAACTCCTTTAAATAAATAAAGCAAAATTCAAGAAGTTGATCAAATTAAACCAAAAACTAATAATTCAATCCATAAAGAAGAACCACTAGTTAAAGCGTGTGCTATTAAGGCTCCAACTGAAGCAATTGATATAGCTCAACCAACTTGCATTTGTGTATGAAGCTCAATAATTATGGCCACAATAGCTAATACTGATCATATAACAAACATTGCTATAAACACAAGCTCACCTCCTTTAAAGACACTAAAATTATATAATAAGTAATTTAGATATTTTATAAATATTATTTTAGCTTTTTATAAAATTATTAAAAATAAAAACTGACCAAAATTATGGTCAGAAATTATTGATGTTAGGGGTTGATTGCGCTTCAACCTATATTAGACATTAAATATTCAACTGTTTCTGCCCCTCCCATATATGATGCCGCCAGACTAAAAGCGCTACCTTTATGATATGTTTTGTTTTCATAGTTAATTTCAGTTAAAACATTGGTCATCAATTGATTACTTGCAAAGTCTGAATCTTTTTGATTAAACTTGGAAATAAATCCTTCCGGAACTTCAACAGCATCTAAAGCACCATCTGTAGATTTGTGTTTAAAAATTACTGTTTTTGCTGCTATTTGGTACTTAGGATCAGTCTTTGGCAAATTAACTTCTTTTTGAAGATATGGAGCTCATTTTGGCTTCTTAACAGCATCATCACTTATAGATGAATATCCTAAATTTAAAATTGCAGGACTTCCGGCTAGATGTTGAAATTGAAGTAAATAATAAATATCTTTACCTGTTTTTTGGCTTTGTAAAAACTTAACATAATTAGCTTTCAAAGTTGAATCTGCTTTTAGTGAAGCATCTTTAGAAAATACATCATTTACTATTTTAGTGATATTTTCCATAGTCGATGTTTTGGCAAGTTTGTTGGCATTGTTTTCTGTTTTAACAATACTATTTAATTCAGATTTGGCAACTCCTAATAAATATAATTGCATTCAAGAAGCTTTGTCTATACTACTTTTATAATCAGTTTGATTTTTCGGAGTTTCTAATCCTATTTTTGCTGGCCATCAACTAAAATCGGTTCCAGTATATTTAGTTTTAAATTCTTGTTTGGTATTAGCATCAACAAATTGATCATAATTTTTTGGAACAACATCTCCCAGTAAAAATGCATCAACTCTTTGATCATATAAACTTGCCATTGAGGTATCAGATACAGCTTTATGAATATTAATAGTTACTGATGATATTTGTTTCCCTTTAGTTAACATTAATTGTGCAGAATAGTCTCCAACAAGGCTAATAGGGTTTTGCATTTGTAATTCAACATCTATGCCTTTTAATTTATCAGCAGTAGGAAAGATAAAACTTTGACCACCTTTGGTAACATCTCCAATATCGGTTAATAATTTTCCATCAGTGATTTTTGTTTTACTAATCGCTGAGTGAGTAAAGCTAGTATCAATAGTTACATTCTTAAATAAATCTGTTACTTCTTTAAAACTTAATGACCCGCTATTTCCACAAGAAATAACTGTAGTCATAGATGCTAAAGTAGTAGCAATTGCTCCTGTAGTTAATAATAATTTTTTCATATTTTCTCCTTAATTATCTTTTTTTAAAATGTTTAGCATAAATTTTGCTATTAAAACGTTGCTTTGTGATGACCCATTTAAACCACTATTTGGCTGTCCTTTACCATTGACGGGGATTGGGTTAAGGTTATAAACCTTTTTTTGAATTTTTAATAGTTTACCATTTAAAAACATTAATTTATTGTGATTATCTTTTAAAGTTAAAATGTTATGTCAAGTTTTTAAAGTTGCATCACTATTAACTTGATTTAAAAAGTCATTAAATTTATTAAGTAATTCAATAAAGCCATTAAACATATCTTTGGATAAATTAGTTAGTTTACCAAGTCTTAAGCTAAAAGCGACATCAGCAGATAATAATGGTGCAACTACAGGGTGGTTTGCTAATGGTGATCCGACTTTAGCGACTTCACCTAAATCAGCAGGTTGATTATCGCTGTTTAAGCCATCAATTTGAACATCAAATAATTTATTTCAATGAATATCTCAGGCATCTTGCTTAATGCCCTTTGGAGCAGTTGAAGAAGGTGTAGATCATAAACCTTTATTTGTAACAGTTTTTAGAGCATTAAGATAATCAGTAAGTCCTGGCTTAATAATTTTCATAGCCGAATCATAAGCGGTTTGAGTATCAGTTTTGGTATTGCCCATATCTCAATGGATCACTGTTGAATTAGCCCCTAATTGTAAAGTAATATCCATTTTTTGATTAATTCTTTTAATGTATTGTAAAAGCTGATCATGATTGGAAGTGTCTGCGTCAGTCATATTAGCTCAATAAGAATCTATATCATCATTTAATGAAATATTTAAGACTTTACCAAAGATATAAATTAATTCATTTAGATTATTAATATTATTTAAATTAATGGTTGCTTTTGTCGGATCTTTAGGATCGATAGTATAAGACTTATCAGCTGCTTTTTGAGTATCATTGTTTTTAACAATATCACGAATAATATAAGCTTCTGGAAAATTACGCGCAGCATTTTTAGGATGATATTTATCATAATTAATTTTATGCGGATCTACATTTTTTGATTCCCAATGAGTTCAAGTCGTTGAACAGGAAACTGAAAATGCTGTAGTAGAAAAAGCTCCCAAAGTACCGATAATAGTAAATATTTTTCTTTTTTTCATCTTAATCTCCTTTAAAAGCTTCTAAGGTAGCTTTAGTACCTCGTGTATAAACAGTTAAAGATGTTGAACCAATAAAAATCAAGGCAATACCTCCCAAGGCTACGAGCGGCATTCATCAAGTTAAAGTTAATGGGATTAAAATATGTCCAAAACTAATTATGAATAATTGTAAAGCCGCAAAGACAGCAATGGAAATAGGTATGGCAATCATAATTGCGAGAATGAGCGGAACAATATACATGGAAATAAACATACGATTAATTTCACGTTTACGATATCCTAAAGCTCATAACGCTGCAATTTTTTTACTATTAGTTTTAAATAATAGTGCCGCCACAATGGCTGTAAATAAGACTGATAAGACAATTGAAATTGCTTCAATAATGGCAATAATGGTTGAGGTCATAGTAGTAACGTTTTCAAAGGCCAATTTATCCATGGTATTGCAACGCACGTTAGAAGTTAATCCTAAAAATGGCGTTGCCTTATATGTGTTAATGAAAGTATTGGCATCTTTAATACTTAATTTATTACTACTTGATTTTAAGTATTTATCAAGAACTGATTTTCATTGAGCAGTAGCAAATGAATCAGTTGGGAAATAAAGACCAGAAGGTGAATATAGAGATAAAGTACTTAAAGCAATTGGTGATTTAGCAGTTGAGAAAACTCCGTTAAATCCTTGGTTTAAGTTTAAACCTAAAACGCTGTTGGCAATTTTTTGGGAAGTATAAATGCCGGTATCATTATAACCATTGATAATTCCTGCTACTTTTAAGGAAACATTAATTTTGCTTTTAGTTTTGTCTGCATAACGACGTGCAGAATTATCAACATCATAGGACAGAGTTGAGCCAACATGGACATTTCAACTTTTTTCTAAATATTTATTGACTAAAATTGGGATCACTAATTGATTTTTACCATTTTTAGTTAAAGTTAAATTATCTAATTGTTTTTGATTAACTTTAACCATTTGATTATCTTTAATCCCTTTAATATTAACTTTTTGTTTTACAGAATCACTATAACCATCTAAATAAGTATAAGATTCATCACTTTTATTAGTCAAGATGTGATTATAAGTAATAGTGTAAGGAATAATAGGGTTATTCTTACTATCATCAGTATTACCTTTAATTAAATGGTCATTATAATAGTCAACAATCATTTTTTTAACATCTGCAGGTTTAGCTCCTGGATTTTTACTAATATAAGTGGTAATGATTTGATCAATAGATTTATCATCAACTGCATTGTATCCTAAAGATGCATCAAAGATTTTATGCATAATAAGATTAAAGTTATTATTAGCTTGATTTTTTTGATTATCAGGCATTAATCTTTCAGCAATTTCTCAAACTGATAAACCATTTGATGATAAATTACCAGTATCTAAAATAGCTTTATTTTGAATCATATTATTTAAGTATTGAGAAGAAGCATCGATTTTAAAATTGGCATCAGAAGGAATGGTGTAAATTGTATCCTGGCTTTGAGGAACTTGTCACGCAACTGGATTTTTATTGCTTGGATCATAAGGAGGAGTTGGGTTAGGATGCGTAGCGGGAATATCTGGAATAGTTGAACGCCCTCTAGTAGCTCCTCCAGGTTTAATTGGACTACTGTTGGGGTCATAAGGATTAACCCGAGTATACTGACCGCCTTCAACTGTAGGTGAGACAAAATCAACAGCATATTCATACTTATTCATTTGGGCCGTTTGCTGATAAGCATAGTCTGCTCGACCAATAGTTCCAATCCCAATTATTAATGCCGACATAGCAATTAAAGCGGAAGTCGTCATTAAGGCTAATTTACCAATATTTTTTAATGATAAAGCTACCACATATTTACTTTTAATAGATAAAGGTTTTAGTCGGCTCGTTAGCTGCGCTATACCAGAGAAGGTAAAGTCAGCCGAACCATTAAGCATTTTAGGAACACTAAAGCGTAGTTCAAATAACGTAATAGCAACAATAATAACAAATAAAATTAAAGTTGGTAATGCGATAATAACTAATAAGGTTATTCAGTTAAATGAACTACGATATGTTGGTATGGTCCAAGTGTTAGCAAATTGATTGATAAATAAGAATTGGAAGCCATAGCCTATACCATAGGCGAGGAGCATGGGAAGAGCCATGAGGGCAATTGCCGTTAAGGCATTAGAAAGGGCTATTTTGATTTTAGAATAACCTAAAGCATGTAAAGTAGCAAAAATTTTCCGGGAACCACTAATTAAAGCTTTAAAAATCATAATAATAATACTTAATAAGAATAAGATTAATAAAGTGGTTGTAGCATAAGATAGCGAACTGACTGTATTTTTAATTTTATCTAAAGTGCTCACTCTGTTTTCTACTAATAAGACTTTGTCTCCGCTTTCAGTAGCTGAAGTAATTAGTTTTACATCAGAATTGGCATAAACTGAAACTGGAAAGCCATTATTACCTTGAAGATCATTATTAATTGTGGTTAAAATATAATTTTGATCTGCTTTTGAAACCCCAGATTTAAATCTTAAAGAAATATAATTTTCAGTAGGGTTAGAACGAAAAGCGTCTTGAATTCTTTCATATCCACGATTAGCCACAAAAACAACAGCTTGATTTTTTTCATCAACGACTGGTTCACGTTGGTTCATAATGGGATACATATAATCCGGTCTAGTCCCAATCCCGATAATAAAATATGGAGTATTATCAACCGTTACTAAATTATCTTTATATTTAGCTTGTAAAGCTTTATCAGTAGCAATTTTATCACCAAGTGTTGGGTCTTTACTTAACATATCAACTAATTGATTCATATCAATAGCTTTTTTATTGTTACGATTAGCATAACCAGGCGATACCACCGCTTGATATGCTAAAGGATCAGTAAAAGTGATAGCCTTAGTAGTAGGGGCACTAGTAGGGGGACGAGCTACTTGCCGAAAATCTTTACTTTTGTCTAAAGTTCAACCAGCATTAAAATCAGCACCTAATCATTCTAATTCAGATTTAAACTGATTATCAGTAAGTGGTTGAGTAAAAGAGGAAGTGCCGTCATAAATGACTAAATTATTGATTTGTGATAAATCATTAACATACTTTTTGTCAATGATTTGTGGATTTGTAGGATCAATAATTGGATTAATATCTTGATCTACCACATTAAATGATTTAGTGTCATTTTGAACAAATAATGAATGGGTGTCTCTTAAGTAAATTGAATCACTAAAAGGCTGGCCATTACTTAACTTAGAATCATAAATTTTATCAATCACAGTTGTCGATAATTTTGCTTCTAAATTAGTTAAAATATTGTCCTTAGCATCTTTAATTTTGCTAATTAAATTTGCTACTACTTGTTTTAAATTAGCACTAGTAATTTGTGATTTAGCAGCGGCAATATTTTTATCTAAATATAGCCTTGATACTGATTGGTCAACATTTTGATAAATACCTGTAGGTGTATGTGGCTTAACTTCAAAATAAACCGCTGAATTTCCCGTAACAGATTTATCTTCATTAGCTAGAGCCTGAATATCGGCCAGCTTTGGTGGGTTAGCATGGTCATCTAAAACGTATAGATAACCCGTTGCTGTTGTTGGCCCATAATTTAATTTTGAATTATTAATTTGATCATTGGTAAATCTAAACCCAGATTTAATAATGTTGTCATGCAAATGACCTTGATTTAAAACCTCATTATAAGATTTTTTAAATGAGTTTGTTGATTGCGAAAGCATGGTGTAAGTTGTTCCCGTAATCAAAATCAAGATCATCATCATGATTGAAAAAAGTTTAGTTTTGAAAATTGATTTAAAGCCTCTTTTGATTAAAACTTTATTGAACTTGAACATTTATATTTCCATCTTCAACTCTGATTACTTTAGTTGCATGTTCAATATATTTTTCATTATGCGTCACTAAAATAATGGTTGTACCAAATTTTTTATTAATTTCTCAAAATAAATCAATGATTTTTTGTGATGATTTTGAATCAAGGGCTCCGGTTGGTTCATCAGCACAAAGGATTGAAGGATTCTTAGCTATAGCTCTTACAATTGAAACTCTTTGCGACTCTCCACCCGAAAGGTTAGTGATGGGCATTTTCATTTCTTTGGCTAAGCCTACTTTATCAAACAACCCTTCTAATTTAAGTCGTTTGTTATTGTTAGCTTGTAATTGCCTACCCATTTCGGCATTATCATAAGCATTTAACTCCATTAGTAAGTTGTAATTTTGAAAGATAAATCCAACTTTATTTCTCCTAAAGGTAGTAAGTTCTTTATTGCTTAAAGCAGCAATATTGATGTTCTCAACGATAATCTCGCCCTTAGTTGGTCTATCAAGACCTGATAAAACATTTAATAAAGATGTTTTACCAGAGCCTGATTGACCAAGAATTACAGCAAATTCACCTTTTTTAATACTAAATGATATGTTATTTAGGGCGGTGTATTTATTTTTACCAGTTATATAAGTTTTATTAACATTTTTAAGTGCTAAAATATTTTGGCCTGAATTGTTAAGTTGTTTTTGACCTTTAGGTTTTTTATTAGCACTCTTTATTTCTCGTAATTCCATTTTCGAAGGGTTAGAAGATGATCGTTCTAAATTTTGAATGCGTTTATCTTCTGAAAGTTTCTTTTTCAGCTCACGCATATTATTCTTTTGTTTCTTTTTCACGATTCTCCATTTCTGTTTTTAAAAAATAGAAAATGGCTTAATTCAACATCAACTCAAAACGATCTTGACGGTAATTTTTAGGAAAAAATCTCTGAAAAATGATCAAGATACGATTTTTCATTTTTTTAGGCACTTCAAGAAAATTTTGAATAAAAGATCAAAGTTTAACTCCAGCCTTTGGCGTAGATTCTAAATTAGAAGTTAAATAAATAGCCAATTCTTTAACTTCTTGACGACTTAATTTAACTTTTTCTAATTTAGCAATTAACTTAATAACTTTTTTAACATGTCTAAAAGAAATTTCTTGCAACTCTTCTAGTGAAAAAAAATTGCTAGTTAATTGATAATTGATTCGCTTGAATAAATCTTTGCGGCTCAAGTTCTTTTTTGACATATAACCTAATGACATAGACAAATTATAACAAAGTTAATTTTTTTAAATGAATTTGATGCTTATAAATAAAGGTTTATTAAATAAAGACACCCTAAAAATAGGGTGCTTATAAGTAGTGCTATTGAATTTTTTGACAACTCAGTGGTTAAAGGAAAGTATTTGGATCTAATGAAGAATTGCTCAAATTGCCCATTTAAGGCCACTTTTATTATACACCAACTATATCTGGTTTTTTTAATCATTTAAACAACTCTTTAATCTGTTTTTAAAAAACTAAGCTTTAACTTTTTGAGATGCTTTTTGAGCTTTTAATTGATCTTTTGACTTTTTAACTTTAATTTTTTTAGCACTTCTTGGTTTAATTTTAAATAAGAGATTAAAGACAAAGACATGAGTAATGGCTCCACCTAAAATTGCTAATAAGAAGAAAAGGCCTCATAAGTAATCTGTTTGACCATTTTTACCAATAGCCCCAACAATATAAATAATTGGGCCACCATGCATGGCTACATCAGAAACTGAAAATAAAGCAGCAATTCCAGCTCCTATGGCCCCAGCAATAACATTAGAAATAATTGCTTGTTTAGGATACTTAACAGCAAAAGAAATAGCTCCTTCAGTAATTCCTACAATTGCATCGCAATTGCAGAAACTGCATTACCACGATCTTGATCATCAAATTTGGCTTTATTACCAAATAGACACGGGCAGTTAAAATACTTAGTCCAGATCCTAATGGAGGAATAGCGATAGCCGCAGCTGCTGACCCCATCACTTCTGGTTTTCCGTTAGTAATCATACCTCCAGCAAATAAGAAAGCGATTTTATTAATAGGTCCACCCATATCAAAGGCGATCATAGCCCCTATAATAAGGGCTGCAATAAAGAATAAGTTATTTATCTATTAAATAAGTAATACCATCATTTAATCCTTGGGACATTCAGTATAAAGGAACATAAACAAAAAAGGCAAAAATAACTCAGATAAAAACAGTTATTAAAATGGGAATAAAAATAATTGGTTCAATCGGTTTTAATGTTTTAGGGATATGGATTGAAATATAGCGCATTCACATTTTAACTGCATAACCAACAGCAAAACCAACGGCAATAGAGCCAAAAAAACTTAGTTTAGCTGAATCAGCAAAATTTCCAAATTCAGAATTAGTTCAATTTCATAATTCAGTATCTTCATTTCCAACGACAAAAGATAAAATCATGGCTGGAGCGATCGCCCCTCTACCTGCTATAGCTGAACCAATAAAACCTCCTAAGATTGGTATCATTAATTTAAATCCCACTCCACCAATATTATTGATAGCTCATCAAAAACTGTGTTCAGGAACTTGTAAACCTGGTTTACAAGGTACATTTTGACCAGCAATTCCTAAAGATAAAGCTAGTAAAATCCCTCCAACAACCACAAAAGGAATCATATAAGAAACTCCAGCCGTTAATGCTTGCATGGGTTTCGCGCCACCTTGATTAAAGGCCTTTTTAGCTACACTGCGACGAGATATTGGCATAACTTTGTATTAGCTGCTGCAGCTTTAAATACATCTTTGGCACTTCTAATCGGAGCCACCACTTTAGTTTCATACACTTTTTTGCCTTCAAAGCTGTCTTTGTCTTCAATTTGTTTTCCGGCTGCTAAAATAACATATTTACCACCTTTAATATCTTCTTTAGATAATTAATTAACACAGCCTTGAGCCGCTTGTCTTTCCACTTTAATTTTGATATTATGCTCTGCTGCATATTTTTCTAAAGCGTCAGCAGCCATATTGGTATGGGACACGCCAGTGGGACATGTTGTTATGGCTACTACATCATACTGTCCATCTAAGGTTTAACTATTTTTTTCATTTTTTTTGACATTATCTTCTGTTTTTTTGGTTAATAATTTTTAATATCATTAGCATTTCCAGTTTTAAAAACTGCTACATTTTCTTTATGCATTAATAAAGATGCGACATTAGCCAACATTTGCACATGTTGATCACCAGCTTTTTTACCAGCGGAAACCATAATGGCAATAGCAACCGTACTGGGTTTTCCATCAAGCGATTTTCAATCTACACCATTTTTTAAACGAGCAATCATAATTGTTGGTTTTAAAATGCTCTTAGTTCGTGCGTGAGGAATGGCAAGGCCATTTTCAAAACCGGTTGTGCCCATTTTTTCACGATTTAAAAATTCTTTTAAAACCGCTTTCATGTTGTTAATAAGTCCAAATTGTTTGGCTTTTTTAACAATTGCTTCTAAAACCCCTTGGGAAGTAGTTTCAGTTGCATTAAAAATTTTAATATTTGTTTCCATTCATTACCTCTTATTTTTCTATTAAAAAAGCAAAAAACCAGCTTGCGCTAGTTAAATGGTCTTAATTAATTTTTCATCACCTTCACGAAAAACATGAAAGACTTGAATAGTATCTCCTGCAGATGTGTGCTCGTGATGTTTAGGCCCTCTTTTAAAGTGCACAATTTGCTTTTCAATGTCTTCTATTGTATGACCTTCAGCAATCACCTTTTTAGTTTTTGTTAATACAGCTTTATATTGATACATAATTCTCCTATCATTTGCTTTTTAAAGCCTGATTAAATTATAACTTTAATATAGTGAATTTTTCTTCTTTACATATATTTCTTTTGTATATAAACTAGAATATTGGAATAATAGAAGTTATAATATAGTTATAAGAATTGCTATTTGAGTTAATTTGTATAAGTGATTTTGCTATTTTAGGCAACTATGTTTAAAATAAACTTATTATCTATTTCTATATTAGTATTAGGCAGTCTCTTGTATTATCAGCGATATCAATTATTTTATTAAGAATCTTTTCTAAAAATTCTTTTATGGCTAAAAATAATAAAAAACAAATTATTCCTACATCTTCAAAATTAATTGATTTTCTAACTAATTTTTGTAATGAAACAAGTGCAGAAGTAATGTATAACATTTTATTTAAAAATAAATTTGCTAGAGATAGCTTTTCGATTATTCCGGCCATAGTTTTTTATCGTAACCATGCCTTTATTTTTTCAAATCCAATTCTCTCAGAAAAATACAGGAAAATAGTTTTTGAAGAAGCAGATCACCCTTTCTATATAAAAGGCACAAACAAGGTTCCTGTGCAAAAAATTTCTAAACGCAAACATCAAGAAATATTAAGATATTTAGAAAGTAGATTTGCAAATGTTGAATTTAAAAAAAATTTTGACTATCTTAAGTGATGTGAAAGTCATCAATAAAACCTGATATGATTGGTCTTTTATTAATTATCTTGACTTTAAAAGATCTTTATTAAAAGCCACAAATTTTCAAAAAACCAATGACGAAAATATTAAAAAAATTACTAAGCATTTTAAATCGATAAATTTATTTAATAAATCTTTAAAAATATAAATGAATTGAAATTATTCCAAAATAATCATTGGTGTTTTTCTAATTCTAGTATCACTATTTTGAGAGTGAATTTATGTCGTTAATCTTAATCATAAATATCAAAAATTAAACTAAAAGTTGAAGAAAATCCCAGCTATATGTCTTAACGTATTTTGCGAAAAAATAATTTAGAACTAGCTTTTAAAAAAAATTAAATTTTAAATCTAATATTATTGCCATTGACAGCCAGGAACTTTGAATAAAATCAGTTTATAACTACACAAATGTTTTATTTTATAGTTATCAATTTATATTAGTTAAAAAAAATAAAAATTATTTAATTCATTAGAAA
>JAEDOY010000014.1:0-18410 GCA_016432935.1 Benedenia humboldti
CTTTATTTTTCGAAATTACTATGTTTTTTTTAAGCCATATGTTGTTGCTAATTAATTTTGTCAAATCTTGATTGTAAATCGACTTACTTAAGTTTGGCTTTAGGGTTTTTTCTTTTTTGATATCAATAAATTTATTTATATGAATAAAATTTTTGCTAATATTAGTAAATTTAATTGAAATTATTAGTTTTATTTTTAAAATGACAATGACTAGCATTAAAGATAAAATAATTAAATTAATTAAAACCAACTCAATATTTCAATCCCAATTTACAATGAAAAATTTTTCATTTGAAATATTTAAAGAAAATACGATTAAAAATATTATGTAAAAAGCTAAGAAGATCATTGGTAAAATCATCAATACTAAAAATACGTTTTTACTTTTTATATTTTTGCCAATTAGTAAAAAAATATATGAAAATATGTAAATAGATAAAGGTGTGATAATTGAAACTAAAGTTTGAATTAAGCTTAATTTTTCTCATCAAGGTTCACTTGTTTTATTTACATGATTTAATAATAAGCCCAAACTTAAATAGACTGTAAAAATAAAGAAAAATGCCAAAGAAAGGTAATTATTAAAAAACTTACTTTTATATAAAGTGCTTTTTATAGCTGCCATAAACTTAACTCCTATTCTTAAAAATATAATTATTTTTGTAAATGAATTACATTTTGATTATATAAGCATTAAATTTAAAGATTTTTGTGGAAAACAGCTATGATTTTTATAAAAGTTGTTTAACTTATTAAACTTAAATTTGACAAAAAAATGTACTTTTTTAATAAAAAGTACGCTTGTCAATTCATTTTAAAAAGGTAACTAAAAAGTTTTGAAACTATTTTGAAAAAAATTGATTTTTTATTTACAATTTTAGTAATATATGAATATATGATTTTTACAATTTTGTACCTGTATAAACAAATAAAATTTACTATTTTGTCCCAAAAATCCTATCTCCAGCATCTCCTAAACCAGGAATAATATACTTGTGTTCATTAAGATGGGAGTCTAAGGCTGCTAGAAAAATTTTAACATCTCGATTTAATTTTTCAACAGCTTCAACTCCTTCAGGGGCACCTACTAAGCAGACTAACGAAATATTAGTGAATCCTGCTTTTTTAATTTGCTTAATAGCATCGTTGGCTGATACTCCAGTAGCTAACATTGGGTCAACTATAAATATCATTGAATCTAGATCAACATCAGGCATTTTATAAAAATAAGGAATTGCTTGAAAGGTTTTTTCATCTCTATACATTCCAATATGTCCAATTCTTGCTTCAGGAACTAAATCTGTAATTCCTTGAACCATTCCTAAGCCGGCTCTTAAAATGGGAACTATAACAATTTCTTGATTAAAATCTTTACCCCTAGCAACTGAACCTGTAGGTGTTTTTACATCAAGTTTTTTTGGTTTGTAATCTCTTAAAATTTCAAAAACCATCAATGAAGCAATTTCATTAAGATTTTGACGAAAAATAGCATGATTAGTCTTAATGTTTCTCATTCTTGTCAATTTTATTTCAATCATTGGATGATTTAATACTTTAGCCATATGTATCTCCTTTATTAATAACTTTCCTTAACATGTTCGCCTTTAATTAGTTTTACTCCAGATGAAGTACCAATTCTAGTGGCCCCTAAATTAATCATTTCATCTAAATCTTCAGGAGTTTTAAGACCACCGGCCGCCTTAATTCCTTTTTCTCCTTGCATAACTTCATTCATCATTTTAATATCTTCTTTCAATGCTCCTCTAAAAGAAAATCCAGTTGAAGTTTTTACAAAATCAGCATGAGATTTTTTAACAATTTCGGTAGCTTCTCTAGCCTCTTCAGGTGTTAAAAGAGCGGTTTCTATAATAACTTTTAAAACTTTGTCACCAATGGCTAATTTAACTTTATTAATATCGTTTAATACATATTCGTAATCTTGGTCTTTTAATTTACCAATTTGAATAACCATATCAATTTCATCTGCTCCATGATCAACTGCTAACTTAGCTTCAAAAGCTTTAGCTTGGGTTATCATGGCTCCTAAGGGAAATCCAACTACAGCCGTAACTCCCACTTGAGAATCTTCTAACTTTTTAGCTGCATACTTGACATATGAAGAATTGACACAAACTGTTTTGAAGTTATAATCTTTTGCTTCATTGATCAATTTGTCGATATCTTTCTTACGAGCTTCTGGTTTTAAATATGTATGGTCTATATATTGGGCTTTTATCATGAGGTTCTCCTTTTTATAAAATTATAATCTATTTAAAATAGTTTTATTTTTCACTTTTTGTGCTTTAATCTCAAACGCTTTTTCAATCTTTATAATGTTTTTATTAGAAATTTTATTAGAAGAGTATAAAGTAAAGAGTAAATCATTTTCTTTTACCTTATCGCCTGTTTTAAAATTTAATTCAATGCCTGCTTCAAAATCAATGTTATCTTCTTTGCGCTCGCGACCTGCTCCTAAATGCATGGCAACAATACCAAATTCAACTGCACTAACAACAGCGAAATAACCTTTTTTATTTGCTCTTACTTCGTGTTTGTATTTAGGACTTCAAAAATTGGAAGCAAATAATTTAGAAACATCGCCACCTTGAGCTTGAATTCATTCCTTAAATTTAGCTAAAGCAGATTTATCAGCAATAACTTTTTTAATAGCTTTACGAGCTTTTTTCTCATTAGAGAACACTTTGCCCATAACTAGCATAGATGATGCAGATGAGTAAACAACTTCTTTAAGGTCGGATGCATTACTTTTATTATCTAAAAAAGCTATTGCCTCTAATATTTCATTTTTATTACCAATAGATTTACCTAATGGTGTATCCATGGAAGTTATTTCAGCCCGAACATCTTTATTGAATTCCTTACCTAGGTCAATCATAACTTTTGCCAATTCTTCAGCTGACTTTTTTTCTTTCATAAATGCTGCATCTCCACACTTGACATCCAATAAAATAGCATCAGCTCCAGTAGCTAACTTTTTAGACATAATAGAAGAGGCAATCAAAGGTAAGGAGCCAATAAGGTTTGTTTCATCTCTAAGAGCATATATTTTTTTATCTGCAGGATTAATTTTATTACTTTGACCAATAACAGAAACGCCATGCTTATTAACAATATCTATAAATTCTTGATCTTCTAAATTAATTTTATAACCAGGAATAGATTCTAATTTATCTAATGTACCACCAGTAAAGCCCAAGCCTCTTCCAGACATTTTAGCTACAACACCTCCTAAAGCAGCTACAATCGGTCCAACAATTATGGTAATTTTATCCCCTACACCACCAGTTGAATGTTTATCTACTTTAATTCCATTAATTTTAGATAAATCAATCAGTTGACCTGAATTCATCATAATATTGGTCATAATAGCTGTTTTGGCAATAGAAAGCCCATTATCAAAAATTGTTTTTAAAAATTTTTTCATTATTGAATCTGATACTTTATTATTAGCATAGCCATTTATAATAGTTTTTAATTCTGATTCAGAATATTCCTCTCCATGTTCTTGATATCTTTTAATTGCTTTTGTTATTTCCATATCATTCTCCTAGTTATATTTATATTTATTATAACTTCTTAATGTGACTTTGTTACTAAAAAATAAACCACTATGTGGTTTATGCAAAAATATAAATTAAATAAATGATTGTTTCTAAAGCTCCAATGGCAAACATTAATAAAGGACCAGTATAACCTAATGGCTCTTGTTTAGCTTTATTTTTTTTATCTTGTTTGAGATTATGCTCTGAACGAAATTTTTCACGCTTAGCTTTTAAAATTTTGCGAGAATTTCGAAACATGCCTTTAAAGGCTCCTCATTTTGTTAAAATTCAAAGGGAAGGAATACCAAACTGCAAGACAATAGTTGCAGCAAAGGCATTATTAACTTTAATTGGACTAACAAGCCCAACAAATATTAATACAAGGGTAGCTAAGGAAAAACCTAAAGCTAAATAAATAAAGCGACGATCATTTTTTAATTTCATTTGCTATATTGCTTAGCTGTAGCTAAAACAAAATGACCAGATTTTACTTCAAAATATTTTGGTTGATTTGTCGCTGTATATGATTTAAGATAATCAGGTTTAAATTCAAACACCTCAATTTTATCTTTGGCTTTTTTAATAGTAGGCATTGATTTCATCAAATTAATAGTATATGGGTGAACTGGATTTTTAAAGATTTTTTCTGTATCACCATATTCTACAATTCTACCTAAGTGCATAATTAATACCCGATCAGAATTAAAATGAACCATTGATAAATCGTGAGCAATGAAAATCATAGCTAAATCTAAACGATCTCTTTGATCAAGTAACATGTTTACTACTTGAGCTTGAATTGATAAGTCAAGAGCTGCAATAGGCTCATCTGCAATAATTAATTTTGGTTTACCAATAATGGCTCTGGCAATACCTACACGCTGTCTCATTCCCCCTGAAAATTCGTGAGGATAACGATAAGCATAAGAAGATTTTAAACCAGCATGACGTAATGATTCATAAACTTTATTTCTAATAATCAATCTTCTTAAGGCTAAAAATAAAAGCGGTTTTAAAGAATTTTGGATACCAAACAATTGACGGACAATTTTAATATTTTTATTAATATTTTTTAGTTCAATTTCTAAAGCATCGTTTTTGTCTTCTTCTTTTTTAATGATATCCTTCATTTTTTTGAAAGGAAGATCATTTTTGTCTTTAAAATCTATTTCAATTTTCTTAATTAATTCATCAAATAATTTTTTATTTTCAGCTTTTAACTTTTTATAGTTATCAAGGTTTTGATGAATTTCTTCTTTTGCAGCTTCTTTTTTAGCTTTTTGTTCAACATTAAATTTTTCTAAAAAGATTTTTGTTTCTTTTTCAAAAACTTTAACAGCTTCTTTTTTATCAAGTGTTTTTTTAGCAAAAAGATCTTTATATTTTTGAACTTCTTTTGATCTTGGCTTTTGAATTTCAACTTTTAATTCGGTTTGTAATTTCAAAATTTTATTCTTAAGTTTTTTGCTATTTTTTTCAAAATCTGTTACTAATTTTTCAATTTGTTTTTTTAATGCTTTCACAAAAGTTTCTTTACCTTTGGCTTTAACAAAATCGGTAATGAAAAAGTTAGAAGCATACTCCATATCAAATCACATTTTATGGCTTAATTCATTTCAAGTTTGTTTTAGAAACTCAACTTTAGCCTTAGCTATAATAACCTTTTTGTTGTAAAAATCATAAAGTTCATTTGTATTAGCTAATTTTTTTTCAGTTAAAACAACAGTGTAATCCTCTTTTAATAAATTTTTAATCTTTTTATAGTTATTTTTAGCTCTTGCTATTTCAAAATTTTTATTGTCATGAGTTTTTTTAAGCTCAGCCTCTTCAATTTTAATAGCTTGTTTTAAATCTAACACAGCCTGAGAATGAGAAATTAAAGCTTTGGTTTCTTGTAACTCCTGATCAATTTTAATTAGAGCTTTTTCATCATAAGGGATATTTTTTAAATTAACAATATTATCATTAAACTTAGCTCATTTTGAAAAAAGTAACTCTTCAGTATCAACTAATTTTTCTAAAATTTTAAAGTTACCTTCATGTCTTTCGCGATAAAACAATGATAATAAAGTGTTAAAGTTTGTTTCTTTATTTTCTTTAGGATCAATTTTAAACTTTAATAGCTTTTTATTTAATTTATTAGAAAAATTAAAGGCAATTTTGTTTGCATAAATTCTGTATGCATTAAACTTTTCAAAGTATCAATCAATTAAAGAAAATTTATAATATTTTAAAATTTTATTACGATTTTTTAATGCCAACTCTACTTCTTCTTTTCAAAGTTTGTTAGCAATTACTGGCTCACTAACTAATGAAAGAACATTTTTTTGAGCATTTAAAGATGAGTAAGGATCTTGGAAAATCATTTGAATATTACGAACAACGTTTTTTCTCACTTTACGCATAGAATAATTAGTGATATCTTTATTCTCTAACTCTATGATCCCAGAAGTGGCCTCATGTAACCCAATAACAGTACGACCTATTGTTGTTTTACCAGACCCAGATTCACCAATTAAACCAACAACTTCACCTTTCTTAACATCAAAAGAAACGTTGTTTATAGCTTTAACAACAACATTTTTATTTTTAAAAATTTTATTTAGATTTTTAACTTTAAGTAATGTTTCCTTTTCTTTCATTTTTATCCTTTACTTTTATAAAGAGCAACAATCTTTTGCACTTTAGCAGGCATCTCAACCTTTTTGGCACTTGGGTGAAGTAATCAAGTTGCAGCTCAATGAGATTTAGTAATTTCAAAAAGCGGTGGTTCTTTAACAAAATCTATTTCTAAAGCATAGCGATTACGCACAGAAAAAGGATTTCCAGTTGGTAAGTTGTTAAAGTCTGGTGGCGTTCCAGGAATAGTTTCTAAACGCTTAGCATTTTCATTTCCATCAGGCATGGCCGAAAGTAAGGCTCAAGTATATGGATGACGAGGGTCAGAAAAAATTTCCGATTTATAACCTTTTTCAATAACTCTTCCAGCATAAAAAACATAAATATAGTCACAAATTTCAGAAATAACAGCAATATCGTGAGAGATGAAAATAATTGAAATATTAAATTCATCACGAATTTCCTGTAACAGCCTTAAAACTTCGGCTTGAACAGTGGGGTCTAAAGCAGTAGTTGGTTCATCAGCAATGATTAAATCAGGTTGACAAGCCACAATCATCGCAATAATTGCTCTTTGTCTCATGCCGCCTGAAAATTCATGAGGGAAAGAATCAAAACGGTCTGAAGCATTAGGTATTTTAAAACGCTCTAAATAATTAATACCTTTAGCTCTTAATGCCTTTTTAGAAATTAAAGATGCTTCTTCTTTTTTTAAGGCTTGAATTTGTGATTCAATCGACTCTTTACTTTCGGACTTACTTAAAGCTTCTATTTTAGCTTTAATTTGGGCTTTAACTTTAGGCACATAGTGTAAATTTAAAGACTCAATAATTTGTACTGAAATCCTTTTTGTAGGATTTAAAGATGTCATAGCATCTTGAGGAATATAAGCAATTTTTTTACCTCTAATTTTTTTTCAAATACTTTTATTAGTTGTAATATTGCCTGTATTGTTTAAGTCTATGCCATCAACAGAAAATTCAGAAATTGAATTTTTAAACTCTCCATTAATATTTAATAATGATTTAGCTGTTACAGACTTTCCAGATCCCGATTCACCAATAAAACCAATAATTTCCTTAGTACGAACATCAAAATCTACTCCACGAATAACATCAAATATTTTTTTTGTTTTAGAGTTTTTAAAAGACACTCTTAAATCACGCATTTTTACTAATTTATTTTCCATTAGGCGCTCACTTTCGCATCAAGAGCATCTCTTAATCCGTTGGCAACAATATGTAAGGAAACTGTTATGGTTAATATTACTAAAGCAGCTGAAATAACATCTCAAGGCTGCTCAAGGACATGAGCCCGAGAAGTGTTAATGATATTACCTAATGTAATACCGTCTGGTCCACCAACTTGATATCCTAAGAATACTAATGAAGATTCAAAGAAGATAACAGCAGGAATTCTTAAGACAAAACCAACAGCTAATCTACCTACAATATTTGGAAAGATATGTTTGTAGATAATTCCTACATTTGAAGTACCTGAAACTCTAGCAGCTTTAATAAACTCAGCATCTTTTACTTTAATTGTAAACATTCTCGCTTGCATTAAAGGCGCTACTCAACCAACTAAGATTAACACTAATCCAATTGATAAAAAGCTTGTTCCAATAATAAGAGCGAATAAAATCATTCATACTAATTGAGGAATAGCATTAAACACTTCCACAACCCGCATCATCAAAGTATCAACAGTACGGCCTACATTCATTCCTAAATAAATTCCGATAGAAACGCCGATAATAGTTTCAACAAACGCTACAAAAAGGGCTAATCTTAAAGATCAAAAAGTTCCTTCTCATAGTTTTGTTCAAACATCACGACCAATAGAATCAGTTCCAAAAGGTAAAAATTTGCCATGTAAATCATGAATGGATACTAAAACTTTTCAGTTTCCAGCTCCTACATAGACAGGAGTTGAAAGCACTTCATAAGGTGAATCAGGTAACTTAGATTGGTTTATTAAAGTTTGTAAATCTTGACCCGATAAATATTTTCATTCAGTGCCAAAACCATGCAGTCAAGAAGGTCCTGATAATCCTATAACTCTACTTGAAGCTCCAGTTATAGGATTATTTGCTGAAAAAGGCGAAACTAATGGAGCAATAATTGAGGTTAACAAAATTCCGGTAAAAACAGTTACAAAAATTACATTTCATTTATTTCTAAAAAATCTTTTTAAAACATCTTCTCAAGTTTTAGTAGGTTTACCAGCTAATTCAGTAGCTTTTGAATTAACATCAACTTTTGATTTTTCAAATAAATTTAAATTAATGTTTTGTAAATTATATTTTTCATTAAATTTTTCAATTGTTACTTTACTAGCCATTTATAACCTCCTTTTTAGCTGATAATTCTTTTTTACGTTTACGTGAAGCGTTAAACATTGACAATCATGTTAATCTTTTAGCAGAAGCGATTTTAATTCTCGGATCAATAACCACATACAAGACATCAACAATAATCATGGATAGAAGCGAGATAAAGCCAAAGAAAACCACATAAAATAATACAATATAAATTTCCTTCGCTTTAACTCCGGTAATAATGATTGTGGAAGCCCCAGGTACAGAGAAGAATACTTCAACAATCATCGATCCAGCTAAAATTGCCACAAATGATGTTACCAAAGTAGTTAAAATTGGGATTGAAACATTTCTTACAACATGTTTAAATAAAATTCCACTTGAGGATACCCCTTTGGCTCTGGCAATTAAAATATAATCACTGGTTAACACTTCAACTACTTCGTTTCTAATATAGTAAGTCAAGACAGCAAAAGAAGTTAGAGTTAGTGTTAAAATTGGTAAAATCAGCGAGGCAATTTGATACCTTAAACCTAAAGAATCATTAAATGAAATAGGTAGTCCAATATTATTGCCTAAAAAGATTAAGGCAATTGCTAAAATAAATGACGGGATGGCAACAAAAGTAACTACAAAAACATTAATTGCAATATCTTCCCACTTTCCTCTTTTATAACCTGCAATAAAGCCAAAAACAATTCCTAAAATTGAACCCAAAATTCAAGCTGGTATAGTAATTGCTAAAGAATATTTTAAACCATGGAAATAAACTGTAGGAACAGATGCTGAAGGTTGCTTATAATAAGTACCAAAATTACCATGAAAAATTCCTGTAATGTATTTACCAAAAGCAGTAAATGATCCATCATTTAAACCAAGTTGATTTAAATAATTTTGAACTTGCTCTTGAGTTTTCATACCTTTAGTAGCAGCTACTACAGCACTAGGAAGTCCGGGTACTAAACGTAATAAAAAGAAAGTAATAACTAAAATTATTATTAAGGCTAAAAATAATAAGCCCAGTCTTTTAAATATATATCTTAACATTGTTCCTCCATTATTCATCCACCCTATAATCAATTAGTAAGTAAGCTCCAGTAGGAGATGTTGCAGTAGTTAATCAAGGTTTTTTGACAATTTCTGCAGCAGCAACACCATTGGCTCTTTTAGTAGAAGTAGCATTTGGCATCGAAGCACTAGCAGTGACATAAGGATAAATAAATGAATGATCCATGTAGTATGAAGTTAAGTTTCTAACTGCCTGTTGATCCTCAGAAATTTCATAAAACGGTTTAGAAATAACAGATTCAAATTCAGCAAGTAAATCATTGGTATTTTTATCTAAGTCTGTTGCTGCTTTAGTAGGTTCTAAAATTGATTCTCTTAAGTCTTTAACATTAATTTTGTTAAAGACAGCTTTTAAAGAATCTTTTGGCATATTCAGAACTGGATACTCTGGATTACCTTTACTATCTTTCGGATTGCTTTTAATAATATTATCTAACTTAGGTAAGTAAGGTTTACTTGGGTCTGTTATAAAGTCATGATAAAGAGCTCCCATAATTGCCCCTACACCCATGACTGATGAAAATAAACCTTGGTAGTTAGATGAAGCTAATGGATAATCAGTGCCTCATGATGTGTGGTGGAACATTGACCCACGACCAGTTTGCACAGCTAAAGTAAATGTGTTTAATGTAGATGCTTTATCTGCTCTGACAAATTTAACAACACCTGGATCTAAAGCATTTAAAGTAGCAACAATACTATCATAAGTCTTATTAAGTTGTGGTGTTAATCTTTGATCAGATGCTTCAAAAAATTGTATTGGCACTTGAGCTGGGCTTGCTGTTGAAACTCCGACTTTGGCAGCTAAATCTTTAAGTTTTTGAGAATAACTTTTGGTTCCAGCTGGTAAATTTTTAGCTGAAGCTGTAGGAAGTGTACTAAAATAAGGAGACTTAAACGCTTGAGCTATGTTTCCAGAATTGGCATTATAATAATCAGAAAGTTCTTTTTCAGTAGGTGCTCCAGATGATCTACTAAAAATAAAGTTAGGATCAGCATTAGGACCAGCTTCTGGTTTGTTGATTGAAAGCTGTTGAGATAAATTATTTTCATCATAACTTCAAAGGTGAGTTTCTGGTTTTAAAATCGATCTAATATCAGTTTGATTAGAAGCGGTAGTGGATTCTTGAACCATTGTATACGCATTAATGGCATTATTCATAATATCTCTTAAAACAGAACCATTACCATTCATAAAGCCGTCAATAGCGGCAAAGTCACCATTTAAAACTTTGTCAGAAGAGTCAACACCATTGCCATACATCATTTCATAACCTTTGCCATTATAACCTTCAGCACCTTTATATTTAATATCTGCAGGATTGGCACTAATATCTCAGCCAAAGAAATTTGAAATACCAGCTTCAACTAATTTTTGATATGTATATCCAGATTTTTTAGGATCTTGTTTAAATTGTTCAAATTGAGGGGATGCATAAACTTTTTTGTCTAGAATTGATTCAATACCTTTATTATAATCAGAAATTCTTTGTAAAATTTGAGCATTAGCATCTCCGCCACTTGGTAGGATGTGGTAAACAACTTTTCTTATGGTGTGTGGATCACTAGACCAACCAGGGATAGCATAGTGTTTATTTTGCTCAATTACAAATTCACTCATTGTGTCATATTTTGTATAAATATAAGGAGCAACAGATAAAAAGTCTTTATAACCATTTAAGTTAATCCCTTGCATTTTATTATAACCATAATTAGAAATACCATATTTAATACCTGGGTTTTGACTAAGATCACCACCGGGATTAGTAACTCATTGTTGAGCTAATTCATCGATTTTTTCAGAAGGAGAAGGTGAAAAAGTGGCGCTGTTTGCAAAAAATCCAACTATAGAACCAGCTTGACCGCCATTTGCATCAAAATCAATAATAAATTTACTAGAGTCAGCTGGTAAACTCAAGTTATCAGCAATAGTTTTTTCTAAATCTACACCAAAAAGATCAAATAAGTATGAGTTAGGATTATTCATTCCCAAAATACCTTTATCATCATTTGCTTTTAATAAATTAGAATCATTAGTGCTAAACTTTGGTAGTTGTTTATAACGCTGACCATTTACTAAGCCACGGTCTCTTAACTCAGTTCCTGCATATAAAGTTCTAATTAATCCATATAAATAATCTCTACCAACTAATTTATAAGGAGTTTCTTGGTTTTTATAATTAACATAGTGAACATTATCACGCATATTGAAAGTAATGCTTTTTCATTTTGCACTACCAGCAAGAGCGGCAGGAATATGATTAGCATCAGCAATTTTAATTGGTGTAGTCGGTCCGGTTTGTAAAACAACATCAGCATCTTTAGCTCCTTCAAACTGTAAATCTTTCTTTTGTGTCTGAGAAAAACCAACTGTATAGTCATAGGAACCTTTGGCTTTTGATCTAGTGTATGTTGGAACATCTTTGCCGGTGACATGATCTCTAATTAGTGGTAAAACAGTTGAAGCATTTTCTAACTTATTTAAACTAAATTTATTACCTGAGGTAAAGTTGTTATCAAAAGCTCTTTGAGTCTGTAACACCGAAGCAGACAGCTCTCCATACTGGTTTATTATCCTATGATCAAAATGATTAGGTACTAAAGAACAAGAAACAGTACTAGCAATTGGCGCCACTACAACTCCTATACTCCCTAAACCTAAAACAATATTTTTTAACTTCTTTTTCATCTATAAACTCCAAAAAAACAAAAGGCCATATTCTATAGAAAATAGCCCTTTAAACTTTAAATTAATTGTTTAAGAACTATAGCGCCAAGACATAGTCAAGAACGTGAAGCTTTTATGCATCCCCGCCAACAATTTTTGTTGCCACAAAAAATTACTTCGGCTCTTATCTCCTTTCAACAGTATTAACTGTCGCCACATACTCTGTTTACTTATAGTAAGAGCTCCTCTATAGTGTTTATGATTCTATTGTATTTAATATACTAAGTAATAGTACTTTTCTATTATACAAAAAAACAAACAAAATGGTTAAAACCAACTATATTTATTGTATAACTATAACTTATACACTTTTTTAACTAAATCATCATATTGTTCAATTTGTTTTTCATAAATTTTAAATGCCTCACCAATTGTTTGTGGATCTTCAAGATTAATATCGTTATGTTTTAAAAGATCTAAAGGATCTAAACTAACTCCCATTGACAAGAAATTATTTATATATTTTTGCAAGGCTGTCGCTCCTTGTTCTTGATAACGATTAAAAAAGATGTTTGCAACTATTTGGCCAATTGAATATTTATAAACATAAAAACCATAATAGAAATGAGGCACTCTGATGGCGTTATAACCAATTTCCTCTTTATTTTTAGGGTTTAATTTTTTAGTTGCATACTTCTGAGCATTTTTAAAGTAAACATCAATTAATGATTCAAAAGTTGAAAGTGGAGTTCCTTTTTCAATTGCTTTATATAAATCGTACTCATAATTTGATCACATAGCTTGTCTAAAAACAGTGCCATCAAAACCTTCAATAATTTGATGAATAATTTGTAATTTTAGCTTATCATTATCTGAAATTTTTAACATATAATCAAAAAACATTAATTCATTAAAAATTGAAGCAATTTCAGCCACAAAAATACGATAAGCACTCTTACGCAAATGTTGATTTTGATCTGAAAAATAAGAGTGCATAGAGTGACCCGTTTCATGAGCTAATGTTTCAGCAGAATGAATATCTCCATGATCATTCATCAAAATTAATTTTTTGTCCAAACCATAAGTTCCGCCTATTGAATAAGCACCAGTACGTTTTCCTGGATAAGATTTATAGTCCACTCAATTTTCAGCAAAGGCTTTTTGCACAATATTTGTGTATTTTTTGCCAAAAGGTTTTAAAGACTCAAAAACTAATTTTTTTTGAGTTTCAGTGTCCATTTTGGATTTAACATTGACAATTGGCATTGAATTATCATACTTTGTCATTTTAACACCATAACGTGCTTTGTATGCTTTTGAATGAATGGCTTTGGCTTTTTTTAATAATGGAACATGTCTTTGGACACTTTTATATAAAGATAATAAAAGTTTTTCACTTGATCTGTCACCATAAACTAAATAATCTATTGTATTATCAAACTTATGTAATTTAGCTTCAACAGTCTCACTTTTAAAGTGTTGAAATAAAAAATTAGATAGAGTTTGTTTAACTTTTAAATAACCTTTAATATAATTTTTTAAGGCTCCCTGACGAACTTTAAAATCTTTATGCTTACTTAATTGAGAAATAGTATCGTGACCAACTCTTAGTTTTCTACCCCTTTTATCAACAATATCATCAAATTTTAATTCAGCGTCTGTTAGAAGCAAAAAAGGCTCATCAGTATTAATATTGCCACGAGCAGTCTTATTTCGATACTCTTGAATTACTTTTGGTAATTGGTGTTTTTTAGTTTCGAAAATCCTTTCATAAAATAAACAATATTCCTTAAATTCAGGCAATTTTAAGTATTTTTTAATTTTACTAGCATTTGCAAAAATACGCGGTGCTTCTGGACCTATTTCTTGATTAAGTTGATAATGTAAGAAACTCAATTTTTCTAAGTACATAGCTGGTTCAGGATTGACTACATTTTCGCTGGTTCAATTAGATAAATAGTTATTAAGCTTGTTACTTAAAATAGTCAATTTATCTTCTTTTTTTAAAGCGGATAATAGATTTTCGGCTGATTCATATTTACTGTCTTTAACTTTAATTAATTCCTTAAAATCTTTTTCAAATTTAGTTATTAGAGAGGCTAAACTTTTACCTTCAAGTAAAAAAGTTAAATCTCATTTATATTTTTTTTCAACACATTCACGATTTTTATATATTTTCATTTTTCTCCTTTAAAAGATTACTTAATTGCTTCTTTTTTAATTTGGCTTCAAGAACGAGGTTTAAAATTAAAATTTACTTTGGTTTTTTTGATTTTAATAATAATTGTTTTTAAATTATTTCGTTTAATTGTCTTGATTTCAGGCTTTAAACTTAATTTTTTTAAAATACTTTCAGCTTCTTTAAGCTCTTCTTGATAATTTTGACCCTTAAGTCAAATCATTTGACCTCCTATTTTTAATAAATTGTAGGAAATTTCAATTAAAACCCTTAAAGAAGCAACTGCTCTAGCTGTTATAAAATCAAACTTTTGAAAATCACCACTTGTTTCAGCTCGTTGAATTTTCAGTTCATAATTTAAATTTAAGTTATTTTTAACTTCATTTAAGAAACGAACTCTTTTTTGCAATGGTTCATAAATAGTTAAGTTTATTTTGCTATTAGCAATTGCTAAAGGCACAGATGGAAAACCAGCACCTGCGCCAATATCTAAAAGAGAACCCTCGTGAATCTCATCTAAAGCTATCAAAGACTCATAAATACCTTCTTTTCAAAGCCTTTCCTTAGTGAACCCAGTTAAATTAATATTTTGATTATGTTTTTTAATTAAATTAACATACTTCTGTATAACATTAAAATTTTGATATTCTGTTTTGACTAAATTTTTATACATATTAAAATTATATAAGGTAAATAAAAATATAGGACAAAGTCCTATAAATTACGCTTTCATTTGAGCAGCAACTTCTGCTGCAAAATCAACTTCAGCTTTAACAACTCCTTCTCCCACTTCAAATCTAATCATTGAAGTTGCTTTAGAATTATTATTAGCCAGGTATTTAGAAACTGGCATTTTTTCCATCACAAATTCTTGATCGACTAATGTCATTTCTGCTAATTTCTTACGAAGCATTCCTTTAGCAATATTTTCTAAAACATTAGGTGCTACTTTTGTTTTTTTATTTTTAATAGCATCTGATTCTTCAATTTCAACTTTAATTATATCGACTTTTTCTTTAGGAACAGCCATTTCATCTAAAAATTCAGGATTCATAGATGCCACATGCATAGCAACATTGCGGGCAACATCATTATTTCCGCCTTCAGTAGTAACAATTGCTGCAACTCTATTATTAACGTGAGTATAAGCGCCGATGACATTAGCTTTAATATATTTAGCTCTTCTTAATTCAATCTTTTCACCGATTGTAGTTGTAGCTTCTTTACATAATTCAGAAATAGATTTACCATCAATTCTGACTGCATTAGCTTCAACATCTGTAGCGAATTCATTAGCAATTAATGCTTCTCCAATTTTATCAACTAAAGTTTTAAATTGTTCATTTGAAGCCACAAAATCTGTTTGAGAATTTACTTCAAAAATAACAGCTTTACCTTCTGATGTAATAGTTTTAACTATTCCCTCAGCAGCAATAGCTCCGGCTTTTTTAGCGGCTTTAGCAGCTCCTCTTTCTTGAAGATAGGCAATTGCTTGTTCTAGGTTATTATTGGCATACTCAAGAGCTTTTTTAACATCTAAAAATCCTGCCCCTGTACGATCTCTTAATTCTTTAATTAATTTTGCATCTGCCATCTTATTCTCCTTGTAATCTTTCAATTAATTCAGATTTTTTTCCTGATGTAGGTAAGTGTTTACTTTTAAGCATTTCTTTTAATTCAACGATAGTTTTTTCTGATAAATCTTCTTTTTTAACTTCACTGTTGGGTTTAACAACTTCTTTTTTGGCAGGTTTGTTAAATTGACTGTTTGTTGATTTATTTTCTTCCTTTCTAAAAGCGGGACGTGAGTTTCTGTAAAAAGAATTTCTACGGAAATTATTTTTAGGGAATTTTCTTTCACGACGAGGTTCTTCAGGAAGGGTTATTTCTTCGTCTTTTTTGTAAGCATAAAGAGTAGCTCCGCCTTTTCCTTCGGCGATAGCGTCTGCTAGTAAAGTAATAATTAAGTGAATTGATTTTATTGAATCGTTATTAGCAGGTATTGCCACATCAACAAATGATGGGTCATCATTTGAATCAGCGATAGAAATAATTTTGACCCCAAGTCTTTTTGCTTCTTTAATAGCAATAGCGTCAGATGCCATATCAGCTAAAATCATAACATTTGGTTTATATCTCATAGTACGAATACCATTTAGATTACGATGTAATTTTTTAAGTTCTCTTTCGAAAAGCAATCCTTCTTTTTTAGTGTAACCTTCAAAATTATTGGCTTGTAATTTTTCTAATTCTTCCATTCTTCTAACTCTTTGGAAAATAGTACGAGAATTAGTTAAAGTACCACCTAATCATCTTTCAGTGACATGATATGAGTTTGTTCTTAAGGCATTTTCTTTAATAGCATTTTTGGCTTGTTTTTTAGTACCAATAAATACAAATTTAGCGCCTTTTTTAGCCATATTACGTACTAAAGAGTAAGCAAATTCTAAAGTTCTTTTAGTTTTATCAACATCAAGAATATGGGTACCTTTTTTAATAGTTGCAATGTAAGGTTTCATTTTAGGATTTCATTTATCCTTTTTGTGGCCAAAGTAAACAGCAGCTTCTTGTAGTTTATCTTTAGAAACAAGTTCTTTTTTTTCGTTCATTTAATTGTTTCCTTTTCGTTTTTCCTCTCATAACTTCTAAATAAAGGACTCCACATTGGAGCACGTCTTTAAAATTCATTATGATGTGTTCTGTTTTGCATGACTCAATGAGAGTATTTGCTATAATATTTTACCAAATTTTACGATATAAGTTAAAAATAATGTAATATTTCTATTATTTACTGATTTTTTTCAAGAGCTAAAATATTTTTTAAAATTATTTATAGTACCATTATCTAATTGCTCTTTATTGGTAATTTCTCTTCAAAAAAGATTTGCTTTATTCATTTTTTTATTATTTCCCACAGATGATTTTTCCGCTCTATATTTTTATCATTTTCTGAAAATAAACCTTCAATGTCGTTTTATTTTTTAGTGGCTACAAATACAGTTTTTATTTTCATTTTTTCCAAATTATCAACTATAGTTGGATGTTTATCAATAATGTCAAGATCAGGAGAAGATATTATATTATTTTTTCTAAAGTTATGAACAGCTTCTAAAAGTGTGACTGTTTTATCAATAGAGGTTGCTCACCTGACTTGGTTCTAGTAAATTCAAAATCTTTTTCATTTAATATTTGCGCCATTTTTTTCATATAGATAACATCAGTTTCACCCTCTAAAATAACAATTGTTTTTTCATTGTTATAATTATAATTATTTTCAATTGATTCAAAACCTACACTTTCATATATTTGAATATCCAAAATATTTTTCTTTTTAGAATATTCATTTTTTGTGTATAAATTAGAAATGCCATTGCTTCTAGAAATTACATATAAGCCTTTTGTTAGAGAACTATCTTTTACTATATTTATTGAATGGGTATAAAGAATGAACATCGCCTTAGTTCTTTTAGAAAATCCTCTAAAAAAGACCTAAATTGAATTTGCATTATAGGGTGCATACCTGTTTCAGGCTCATCAATTTGAACAATTGTTTCGCTATTAACGCTTTCTATCTGTGAAAAAATTTTTATTAAATTAATTGTACCTTTTGACAAATTTTCAAACTTTACTTCTTTTTCGCCCTCTTTAAAGTTTATTGAAAAATTATTACCTTTTAATAAAAAATCAATTTTTATATTTTGCGATAAATAAGAAGTAAATCAATTATTTATTTTTTCTATATCACTTTTTTCTATATAAATTTCAGATTTAACTAACTTTTCTAATTTTTTGTCTAAGTTTGATATCTTTAGTAGCCTTACAAAAAAGTTATTTCCATCACGCAAAGCTTGTGCTGTAGAGTACTTTCCAATACCATTTTGATTTATGTATCCATTTAAAATAGGATTTTTTTCAGGTTTTACTGTTATAACTTTTGGATAACCAAATTGATTTTTCAATATTTCTTCTGTTTTTTTAGACAATATAATATAT
>JAEDOY010000015.1:0-16274 GCA_016432935.1 Benedenia humboldti
GTATATAACGAGTAATATTTAAGTTATATTTATTATCCTTAATAGTTTCTAAATTAATCATTTTAGAAACTTCTGTTTCTTCTTTATTTTTATAAAGATTTAAAATGGTATCAATGTTTTTATCGGTTAAAACATTTTTCTTTCCTTCTTTTTTGGCATAATCAGTCGCATCTATTAAAAATACACCATCTTGATCTGAGCATTTTTTAAGAACAATACATACAACAGGTATTGATGTTGAAGTAAACATATTTGGAGACAAAAGAATAACACTTTCTAAATAACCGTGGTCAATCAGATAAGACATTATTTTATTCTCGGCCCCAGTTCTAAATAGCACACCAACTGGTAATAAAACAGACGCAGTCCCCTTTTCTGTTAAATAGTGTTCTATATGCTGTAAAAAACTTGTTTCCATTGCCCCCCTAGGAGCAATAGCGCCATATTTATAAAAAGGATCTTTTTTTAACAGATCACTAGGTGAATCTCATTTTACGCCATAAGGAGGACTCGCTACTATTGCATCATATTTTTTCTCTGCTAAAACTGTTGAAGGATTTTTAATAGTATCTCCAAGTATTATTTTAAATTCAGAATATTTAATGCCATGGATGATCATATTCATTCTTGCTAACTTATATGTTGTAGTATTTAATTCTTGGCCATTTATTGAACCAAAATCTTTTATTTCTTTGGCAACTCTTAACAGTAATGATCCTGATCCACAAGCTGGGTCATAAATATTTTTAATTTTTTTTTATTTAATGTTACTATCTTAGCCAATAGCTTGGCAACATACTGAGGAGTGTAAAATTCTCCGGCTTTTTTACCAGAATCACTAGCAAATTGGGAAATAAGATATTCATATGCAACACCTAGAATATCACTATTTAACTCTCCTTCAACAGATTCAATGCTTTCTAGTTCGGAAATAATATCACTTATTTTCTTATTTTTTTCAGCCTGAGTACTTCCTAGTCGAGAGTCATCTAATCTCACATCATCAAATAAACCAGAAAAATCTTCATTAGAAATTATGTTGTCTTCAAAATTAGTAAAAGCTTGAGATAAGATTTCGTTAGAATATTCATTATTTTTGATAGTTTTTAAAAATAGATGAGAATAAATACTTATAATCTAATAGCATAACCTAAATTTGTTTTAGCTTCTGAAATAAAACTTTGTGCATAACCTGGCTCATCTCAAGCCTTTTCTAATGAAAGGCCTTCACTTTGTATTTGTTTTTTATAAAATTTTTCACATTTATCACTGATAAATTTAAAAAATATCACTCCTAAAATATAGTTTTTAAATTCGGATGCATCCATTGAACCCCCGCAAAGAATTTGCCATTGCTCATAATTTTCTTTTTAATTCTTCTTTAGACATTATTTTCTCCTAAACTATATTGTAAAACCCCATCAATATAAGTTTCCATTTTCTTAGTAGTTTTGTTAATTAATTCTTCTCACTTATTAATTTGCTCGATTTTTTTAGATAATTCTGAGTGATTTGCTGGCACTTCAATATAGTTGTTTTTGTAATCAAAAAATTTTACAGAAGGTATAGAAGTTCCTTGTTGAAAATTAACTAATTTTTACTAAAGTAAATTTCAAAATAGTAGTTTATAAAGTTATTAGAAATTAAAAAGTAAGAATGGTCTCCATTAAAAGTTTTCCCAATAACAAATTTAGTTTTTCCAGCTTCCGCGCCATCTTTTGCAACTTTTAATGCCTTGCCATTATAATTAAATCTTATAGAATAGCCTTTTATATGATTATTTTTTGTTGAACCATCATAAAAAGGATAAATAAATCCTTCTTCCTCATCAAATTCTTTTTGAGCCAATCCTTTTAACTTCATTTTATTAAATGAACCTTTTCCACTTATAGCAGTAAATTCATCTCCAATTTTAAACCTTAAAAATATTTTCCCGTTCTTAGTTATTTCTGGCATATTCAACCTCCTGAATATTTAACTTCATTAATTCAATTTTTTCTTTTAAAAATGACTCTATCTTAGGAAATTCTTTTTCTTTAATTTTAATTTTTTCTGTAAATTTTTTTCATTAAAATCAGTTACTTTATTTTTAATCAGTTCTGTTATAGCATTAAAATCAAAATTATTTTTTAATTGATGATATGCAATTAGCTTATTTATTTCTGAATCATTAGTTTTATAATCTTTTTTAAATTTTTCCAATTTTATTTTAAATAGTTCACTAATGTTTTTTGATGTAGCAAAATGGTCCTTAAATATATTTGTTAAAGGACTTTTTACACTATTTAAATCAGTAGTTAATTTTTCTTGCAATTTATGTAACTCTATGTTGTTTCTTTTTTCTTTAGCTATTTCAATTTTAAATAGAAGTTGTTTAATAAATTCTTCATCAATAATATTTGTGTTATACAAAGATAAAGGAAAATCTATTTCATCCATAGGGTTTATAAAATCATTTTTTTCATCTTTTAATAAATTGCTGCCATAAATATTATTTATTTCATCTACCTAATTTTGATAATTTTTAATTATTTCTAAATCTAAACTTTTATCAATATCAGAAATATTAAATTCCTTGCTATAACGCATAATTCGATAGTTTTCATATAACACTTTAACTGCAGTGATAAATTCCTTGGCGGTTGCTTCATTATTTTGAGGATCTTCAATTATATTGGTTAAATCGGTATTATTTATTATTTTGTAAGCCATTTTAGCTGTGGTTCTTAATTCTTCATCACTAGAAGCTGAAAAGGCATTTTCATCATTAGAATCTGAATAAAGTTTAACGGCATGATTAACTTTACTTTCAAAATCAGGAACAAATGCAACTATATTTCCAATTGTTTTTTCTTTATCAAACACTTTATTTGTTCTTGAGAAAGCTCGAATCAAAGAGTGATTTTCTAAATTTTTTGCAACATATAAAGTGTTTAATTTTTAGCATCAAAACCAGTTAAAAGTTACCCAACAACTATAGTTAGATCAATTTTAGGTTTTTGGTTTTGAGCTTTTATTTTTATAATATCTTGTAGTCTACTCTGAAATTTTGATAAACCATTTGCTTGTTTTAAATCTTCATTACTGTCCGTAAAGCTATTAAAATCTTCAATTATTTTTTCAAGAGCAAGCTCTTTGTTAAAATAATTATCTTCATTCGAATTCAAAGAAAACGTGGTGCTTATTTTTAGTGGTTGATAATTTGGATTTTTTTTCAATTATTTTGTTTTGCTGTAACTTAAACTCATCATAATAGTTTATCAATGTTGAAATAAGAGGGACCGCTAAAATTGCTGAAAAATTTCTTTTATTTGTTTTTTGATTGTGAATATTAATTATTTCAGTTACTACATTTTTGATATATGACTTACTATTTAATAAAGTATCTAAATCTTTTGGTTGAATTGTTTTTTTCATTGTCTCAATAATCTATTTTAAATGGTAGAACACTATCATCTTTAATTGCGTTTTTAATCAAATATTTATGAACACATTCATCAAAAATTTGGTTAGTAGATAACTCTTTTTTGTCATTATTATCATCTTCATCAAAAATAGGCGTTCCTGTAAAACCAATATGTTTAGTATTTTTGAAGTTTTCTCTTATTCTTAAATGCATATCTCCAGCCTGAGAACGATGACATTCATCAAAAACAAATAAAATATTTGATTTTTTTAGTTTATCAATGGTTACTTTATTATTAATATTATGATTTTTATTTACTAGCAATTTATCAATTTTTTGAATAGTTGTTATTATTAATTTTTGATTAATATTTTTAAGCTGTTTTAATAAATTTGACGCGCTATTAACCTTTTGTATCTGTTCATGACTTTTCAAAAAAAGATTATATTCACTTAAAGTTTGAGAATCCAAACTTTTACTATCAACAATAAAAATTACTTTAGTAAAATTATCTAAGTCATTAGCTATAATATGTGCTAATTTGAAGCTAGTAACTGTTTTTCCGCTGCCAGTAGCATGTCAAATATAACCATTTCGATTTGTTTTTTTTTGATTTGGTTTATAGCCGCCTCAACACCATGGACTTGATATGCTCTCATAGCTAAAAGAGATTTTTCTTTGGTTTTATTTATGACATACCTGGATATGTATTTGCTAAATGAACAAGTATCTAAAAAATTATTAGTAAAAGCAAATAAATTATTTATTTCATTATTGTTTTTATCTAAATATGTAAAAACAAATTTTTTATCTACTTCTTGTTCATAGGCTGCATAATAATGAGTATATTTTTCATTCCTTATTATAAGGAGTTGAATAAATTTTTTAATACCCACAGAAAGTTTTTAATATTTTTGTATTTGATTAAATGCCTTTCGAATATCTATATTTGGTTTTTTAAGTTCTATGTTGCATATTGGAAAACCATTTATCCATAATATTAAATCATGTCTTATGTTTTGATCTTGAAATTCTTTAATAACTTCAAAGGAATTTTCACATCACTTTTTTTTATTAAATATATTTAAAAATATACTTTCCTCATTATCAAGCTTTACAATTTGGTCATCATCTAAAAAAATTGTGCGGCTTCACTAAAAGTTTTTGGATGTTGTATTTTTGATCAAAACCTTTCAAACTCTGAATCGCTTAGCTCAGTTTTGTTATTTTGCTGTAATTTTTTGATATTTCTAATTTCTAAAACTTTTTTAAATTCTTTTTAAGTTTTTCAATTGAATGGATGCTTTTGTAGTTTCATCCTAATTCTTTTAATTTCTCAATTAATTTTTTTTAAATATCTTTTTCTGACTTCGTATCATTAATTGTAAATCATTTGTATTCTAATGACTTTCAATGTTTGTTTAACAAATATTATTTTAAGTTTTTTTAAGGCCTATACAACACACAAATTTACTATTACTGTATATAACTTAATTAATAGCCTAAATATAGTTATCTTGTATACTTGTCTTGTATATCTATAAAGATAATTAAAAGGAAAATTATGAAATTGAAAAAAACTTTTTTATGTTTAGGAGCATTATCGATAGTATCGGCCCCTATTATTACCACAATATCTTTTATCCCTCACAACACCAATAAAACAACTGACAAAGATAAAGCAATTATTAAAGGTCAACAATATTTAACTGATTACTATAATAATCTAATCTTTAATCGTGAGTCTTTATCTTCACTTGTAAATCGTCAAATTCCTAATTTTGGCATAGTATATTCTGTTAAAAATATAAATGTTAAACCAGATAATGATGCGCAAAATCAAAATGCTAATTTCAAGGATTATTTAGTAAGTGTTGTAGCTAATGGTCTACTAAATCCAACTTATAAAAAAATTAGTTTTAAGACTAGGTTAAATTTAGCTAATTTTAGCTACTCTTATCAAGATTTTGGGCCTTCTTTTAGTAAAAAACTTGGAACGCCACTAATGGTTTTACCAAAAACTTCTTAACTACATATCTAGAACCAAATAATTACAGTGGGTTAAAATATATTATTAAAAATTTATTTAACACCAATAAAATATCTGAAGATTTAATGCCTATTAAAAAAGATCCAGTGGATGCCTCTTCAGTAGCTGTTTCAAATATTATTTCTGAAACCCAAAATAACATTAACTTTCAATTAGATCTTGAGTATAAAAGTGATACCGGTCTTGAAGGTCTAGACTTTTACGCTTCATACGATAAAAGTACTGGTTTAACTAACATTCCAGAATTATTTACTAATAAATAGTTATAGCTTACGATTAAACTATTTATAATTTTTATATGAGCTTTGCACAAGAAATAAAAAAAGAAATTTTAAGTAGTACTTACTCTCAAGAGCAGGCTCTTGAGTTTATTAGCGGACTTTTAACTTCCAGTGGTCAACGTGATGGCTCAAAATTTATAGTTAAATTTAACCGTTCAGATATTGCTTTTGTAGTAAGGGATATGATTGAACAAATGAATATTACTCATTCATATACCCATGAAAATCGTAATTGAATAATTTTTGAAGACTTTAAGCCTCTTCCTCACATCAAGCTACCTAGTGATTTTTTTGCTGGTGTTTTTTTAGGTGGTGGCTCTATTTCAGATATTGAGTCCACTTCTTATCACTTAGAAATTAGTTTTTACTCTCATGCTAACGCTTTAAAAGTTAAAAATTTTTTAAATAATTATAAATTTAATTTTTCTTTAATTCAAAGGCGTAATCAACATCTTTTATATTTAAAAAAAGCCGAACAAATTTCCGACTTTTTAAAAGCTATAAAAGCCTTTAATGCTATGTTAAACTTTGAAGATACCAGAATTAAACGTGATATGAAAAATCTTTTAAATAGATACTCTAATTTAGACATTCATAATCAAAAAAGATTAGCGAATTCATCTAAATTTTTTAGCAAAAAATTTAATTTTCTTAAAGACAATAAATTGCTCCATGAGTTTCGTCAAGTAGAACTTAACTTTTTTGAACTTAAGCTCAAAAACCCTTACTCTTCTCTTAATGATTTAGTTCCTCTTTACTATCAAAAATTCAACATTAAAAAAACTAAAGCAGGTTTAAATCATTATCTAATTAAATTACGTAAAGTCTATAATCTTTACCAAGATAAATTTTCTTAAGCCTATATAATTATTTTATGAACTCAATTATAAATTGAATTAATAGTTGAACCAATAATGGGGCATTATCAATTTTAGTTTTTATTCCTTTTGCAGCCCTTTTGTTATATGCAGCCATGAAAATGGTCAATTATGCGGAAATTATTATTCGTAATACTAAATTAGGCGGCCCTTTTGTGGGTGGCGCTTTTATTGCGGCTATTACTTCTTTACCTGAGCTAATAACAGATATTACCCAATCAGCTTTAGGTCAAATAGGGGCGGCTGCCGGATCCGATATTGGTTCCAACGCTTTTTCTATGTTTATGATAGCAATTGCTGGCATCATCGTTTTTAAAAATACTTTTTTTAGTAGGTTTGATAAATTTACCCGCATCACCATGCTGATATCAGCGGGGTTAGCTTTTATTTTAGCAATCTTAATGTTTTTCCATACTGATTTAGCTATTGGCAAAAAAGGGTCACTAATAATTGGTATTATTCCTTTGGCTTTTTTTGTTTTCTATTTAATAACACTTTTTATTCAATATAAGTGGGGTACTCATAATGAAGCCGCGCCTATGGTTAAAGAAGACCCAAGCGGTTCAGTTAAAATAGCGGCTTTAATGTTTATCGTCTTTGCTTTAATTATCGTAGCTTTATCTTTAATTGTTAACTGAACCGCTTCATCCATGATTACTGGTTTTGGTCTTCCAGAAGATGCGGTAGGGGGTATTTTATTAGCTATTACAACTTCTATGCCTGAAATTGTAGCTTTCTTTTTATTGTTAAAAAGACATCAACCAATAGCGGGCGCTTTAACTTTAATTGGATCTCATTTTTTTAATCTAGGAATTATGTTTTTTGGCGATTTAGCTTATTCACAAGATGCTTATTTTAATAATCATGAAATTGGAGCTAATTGAATTTTAGCCTTAGTAACAGCTGTGGGCATGTTAATTTTATTTTTAAGTGCTTTTTTTGCTAATAAAGGCTTTAAAAAGCGTTGGTTTAATTTAGCAATGTCATCTTTAGCAGCTTTTACATATATTTTAGGCTGAATTTTACAACTCTGATTAGTTTAGTTTATAATAAGACAATAAGGAGAACTTTATGATATTACTAACTTGAATTTTATTTGTTATTTCAGCCATTATTTTAATAGTATCTTTTATCATGGCTCCTGATTCTAACTCATTTACTGGGGCTTTAGTGGGGTCTGCTGATTTAGAACTTTTTAAATCTTCTAAAGAAAAAGGGAGTAAAAAGTTTTTAAAGTACACGATGTTTGTTTTAGGAATTGCGTTAATTGTGTTAGCTATTGTTATCAGGGCGGTTATGTAGTGTTTGATAAAGCTATGTTAATTGCCGTGCTTTCTAAAAAAGAAGCTACTTTTCCGCAATTAGCAAGACTGCTTAATGTTCCCCGTTCTAAAAATCAGGACTTTTCTAAATTTTTATTTAATTTAATTAAACAAGGTGAAATTTTTCAAACCCCTTCGCGAATTTTTTTTATACCCAAAATTATCGCTTCAAAACAAAGGGTGCTAAGATTAAATTATCGTGGTTTTGGTTTTATTGATTTAGATGAAGAAGATCAATCGGTTTTTATAGCTCCTAATAATACCAAAAGAGCTATGGATGGAGATGAAGTTGAGTTTGATATTTTTCATGATCCTTCCAAAAAAGGTTTTTTGCAAGGTATTGTTAAGCATATTGTTACTAGAAATACTAAAACTTTTGTTGGTAGAGTTGCTAAATTTGGCAATCATTTTGGTCTTATCCCTCACAACCCAGCAATCAAAGGTAAATTCAGATTTAAAAAAGAACAAATTGTGGAAATAGATACTGAAATAAAAGTTGAAATTATTTCTTATGGCAATCCCTCAATCGTCAAAGTTTTGACGGTGTTAGGTCATAAAGATGATGTGTCTATTGATATTTTAGCTGCTATTGAAGATGCTAATATTCCATATGAATTTGGACCTGACACAGTGCGTGATGCTCACAAATTACCAGAATCAATTAATCCTTTAGAAATTGTGAATCGGGAAGATCTAAGAAGTGCACTTATTGTAACGATCGATGGCGATGATACCAAAGATTTTGATGATGCTATTGGGGTAAAAAAATTAGCAAATGGTAATTATTTACTAGGAGTTCATATAGCTGATGTTACTCATTATGTTACTGAAGAATCTGCTTTAGACGATGAAGCTAAAATGAGAGGAACTTCAATTTATCTAGCAGATAGGGTTATACCTATGCTACCTGTGGAGCTTTCTAATGGTATTTGTTCATTAAACCCACATGTTGATCGTTTAACTTTATCTTGTGAAACAGAAATTGATCCTCAAGGTAATACTGTGAATCATCGAATCTTCCCTTCTATTATTAATTCCAAACATCGTTTGACTTATCAAGAAGTAAATAAGTTTTATCGTAATTTACATGAATTTGAAGACAAAGATTTAGCTAAATTGCTTGAAAATGCTTTAGATCTTTCAAAATTAATGCGTAAATATAAAGAAAAAGAAGGTTATATTGATTTTGAAATTGAAGAATCAAAAATTATTATCGATTCTACAACCCGGAACACTTCTGACATTGTTCCACGTGATAGATTAGAATCAGAAATGATGATTGAAGATTTTATGGTTAGAGCTAATGAAACGGTTGCTCATCATGTTGAAGATGCTCATTTGCCATTTATATTTAGAGTACATGATAAACCGGATTTAGATAGGGTCGCTAATTTAAAAGGTGTGGTAAAAGTTTTGGGTATGGATGTTGAAATTCCTGATGAACCTAATCCTAAATCATTTGCCAAGGCAATTAACCAAATTAAACAAACTCGTTTTGATGATTTTATGAAAATGATGATGTTAAGGACTATGTCAAAAGCAGAATACTCACCTAAAAACATTGGCCACTTTGGTTTAGCTTCAACTGCTTATTCTCATTTTACCTCACCAATTCGTCGTTACCCTGATTTAATTGCTCACCGTATGTTAAGAGAATACTTCTTTAATAAAAAAGTTGATTTAAAAAACCATTTTGCTGAAATATTACCAAAAATTTCGGAACACTCATCTAGCACTGAACAAAGAGCAATGGAATTAGAAAGAAAAGTTTCAGATATTAAAAAAGCAGAATTTTATGAGCGTTTTATTGGTCAAAGTTTTAAAGGGACAATAGTTTCAATGCTTAAGTTTGGATTTTTTGTAGAATTTCCCAATAAAGTTGATGGCTTAGTTCATGTATCTACTTTAATTGATGGTGACTACAAATTAGCTGATTCAGGTTACGCTTTAGCTACCAATAAGCGTAAGTTCCAAATTGGTGATAAAGTTGAAGTGACTGTTGTTAATACTATGAAACAAGAAGGTAGAATTGATTTAGTTTTAAGTGATCTTTATGGAGATTGAAAAGTTAGAGAAAGTAAGTTAATGAAAAACCAAGAAAAAAGCAAGGTTTAAAAGGAGCAAAATATGGAAAAAAGAAAATATGGAAAAGTTATTTATTCTCATGACGAAATTGTCAATGTTTGCAAAAAGCTAGCTAAACAAATTTCAGAAGATTATAAAAATTCTGAAAAAGTTACTTTAGTTGGTTTATTAAAAGGGGCAATGCCTTTTATGGCTGAGCTAATTAAGCATTTAGAAATTGATGTTAGATTAGATTTTATAACTGCGACTTCATACCGTAAAGGTAATGAAAAAAGTTATGATTTAAAAATGGTTATGGATCTTTCTCATTCTGTAAAAGGCCATGACCTACTTATTATTGAAGACATTTGTGAAACAGGGCACACTTTAGCAAAAATTTCTGAGCACCTAACTAATAAAGGTGCGAAATCAATTAAATCTTGTGTATTAGTAGATAAAACTATTGGTCGTGAGTATCCTTTTAATGTTGATTATTATGGCTTTAAAAATCCAGAAAGTTATATTGTTGGTTTTGGTTTTGATGACGAAGGTTACTTGAGAAACTTGCCTTTTATTGCGGAGGTCGCATAAATGTCATTAGAACTTAAAGATTTTAAAACTCGCAGCTCAGGTCGTGATTTTACTGGAAAAACCTTAACAGCAAAAGAGCTAGAGGACTTAATTGAAATTATTAATAATTCACCAACCTCAACTAACTCTCAACAATTTTCTGCCGTTATTATTACTGAACAAGATACTAAAAATTGAGTATCAAAAATGAATTGACATCAACAACATTTGGTAGATGCTGCAGCTATTATTCTTTTTGTTGCTGATCGTACTCGTATTGCTAAAGTGTTAGAAGATAATCCGACTAAAGCAGTTTCACCAACATTTTTAAAACATGAATTTTTCCGTGGTACAGTAGATGCTACTATTGCAGCTACCTATGCTCATGATGCATTATTGGCTATGGGTTATGGCGTTACCTTTATTGGAGGACCTTTAACTTATGCCTCTGAGCTTCATGAAAAATTATCTCTTCCTGACACTGCTATGGTTGTTGTCGGACTTTCAGTGGGTCAAATTAAGAAAAAAGGGATATTTAAACCAAAAATGAATAAAGTATTTTTAGAAAAATATTCCAAAGATCAAGCTTATAAAGATTTACGTGATTATGATAAAACTCTCAAAGATCATTATGAAGAAATTGGCGTTGAAAGTGATTATAGCAAATTAATAGTTAATACTACAGGTGCAGATGAGGGATATGTTGTATCTTTTGAAAAAGCTGGTCGTTACATTTCTGAAAAATTTAAAAATTACAAATAGTTCTAAATATTTTAAAGCTTATTTAAAAAAATATTAATGCCTTATAAATAAGGTGTTTTTTTAAAAATAAAAAACTATAAAATTATTTTGTAATAGTCTTAAACAATTATGTTTTATATAATATATATAAGAAAGTTTAGATAATGAAGAAAAAAATTTTAAAATTAAGTGCTGTATCATTGACAATAACACCTTTAATTACCACAGTAGGTTGTGGCTCTAGCATTAGTCAAGAAGCTCAGGCGCAAAAAGATGTTGATTGGATTCAAAGTCTTTTTGAAAGGGCTCATTTAATAGTAACTCCTCAAGATTTAGTACTTGCTAAAGAAGGGGATTTCGATCTACAATCATTTAAAAATATGGGCGGAGCCGAAAATGATTATCCTAAGACAACATTACCAAAAGGAGTTAATCTTACTTATGAAGTTGGTTTAATAAAAGTTGGGGAAAAAGGTAATGCAATTGTGACAGTATCTAAAGCTAAAGCTATTTCAAAAACTTTTAATGTTTTTATAGATGTTTCTAAAGTGCCAACTGTAAAAATAACCGATGAAGATTCAGCTTTGCAAAATGCTAATTATGATTCTAAAACTAAAACAATAACTATTGGAGATAAAGTTAGCGAAATTAACTTTAATTTAAGTACGATAGTAGATAAGAGGAAAGATAAAGCAGAAGTAAAATGCGATATTCAAAATATAAATTGAGGAAATAATCCTCAAAATATCTTAAAAATAGGTTTTACAGCTTTTGAAAAAAGCAAGAATTACATCACTAGACCTTTCTGATTTAAAAAATTTAGAATTTATTGGTGAAAGAGCGTTTAAATATTCTCGTTTAACATCACTTAATTTAAAAGGGTTAAAAAATTTATCAATTATTGGTATAGATTCTTTTTTATGTGCTAAACTAAAAACTATAGATTTTTCAGACCTAACTTCTTTAACAGAAATTGGTTCCTATGCTTTTTTTCCATTCCAATTTTGTAAATTTAGATTTATCAGATTTAAAATCTTTAAATACAATTAGAGACGAAGCCTTTAAAAACTCTTAATTAAAAGCATTAAATCTATCGCATCTTAATAATTTAACAGAAATACAAAATGGTGCATTTTATTCCGCACAAGATAAAATGAATTTAACAATAGAAGAAGCTAATTATAAAAAATTAATTTATGATGCCGGAACTGGAACTTTAGATAAAAGAAAAGCTATTTTTGGTCAAAAAGGTAATAATATTAACCAAGTTAACCCTTAATTTATTTGTTTTCAATTTCAAATTAAACATAACTATATTTACCAAATTTTTTCTCTTTATTTCCATAAATATTTAGATTTGTTTTGTAAATAATTTGTATAATTTGTTTATGTCTTATAAAGCGCTATACAGAAAATATCGTCCCAAAACTTTTGACCAAGTTTTAGGACAAGAACACATTATTACTACTTTAAAAAATATCATTAAATCCAAAAAAATAAGCCATGCTTATTTATTTGCTGGTCCTCGAGGTACTGGTAAAACTTCCGTGGCTCACGTTTTTGCTGCTGAAATTAATAAAAGCGCGTCTGGTAATCATGAATTAAATCCTTTAGACGTTATTGAAATCGATGCTGCATCTAATAATGGTGTTGCTGAAGTCAGAAGCTTAATTGACGCTTCAAAGTATGCCCCTCATCAAGAAAAATATAAAATTTATATTATTGATGAAGTTCATATGTTGACAAAGGGTGCTTTTAATGCTTTGTTAAAAACTCTTGAAGAGCCACCTGCACATGTTATTTTTATATTTGCTACTACTGAACAGGAAAAATTGCCAATAACTATTTTATCTAGATTACAAACATTTAATTTTAAGCAAATTTCTCGTCAAACAATTGAAAAACAATTGCATCAAATTTTACAAAATGAAAAAGTAACTTATGATGAAGAAAGCATTAAGCTCATTGCAACTATTGCTCAAGGTGGTATGAGAGACGCCCTGTCAATAGCTGATCAAGCTATTGCATTTGGTAATAATAAATTATCTTTTGAAATTATCTCTGAAGTTTTTGGCATTACATCTTTAGCTCAACAAATTGATTTGATTAATTTTGCTTATCAGGGAAAAGCAGAAAATATGTTAACTCTTATTAGTAAAATAGTTAACCAGGGTTTAGATTTAGAAAGATTAACTTCATCTTTAATTAATCTTTTAAAAGACGTTTTAATTTATAAAAAAACAGAAACAGCAGATTTATTAAGTTATTTAACTTTATCAGAAGTTCAAAACATAATTTGGTCGGAAAAGTTTATTTATGATGCTGTCGATGTTTTAATGGAATTAATTATTAAACTAAAAACATCTGTCATGCTTGCCCAAGCATTTGAGATTGCCATGCTAAAATTATTATCTTTTGCTAAAACAAAAGTAGAAATAAAAAATCCTGAAAAAGAAATAACAAAAGCCAACATTGAAATTTCTAGCCATGAAAATACGCTTAGTGAATTAGAAATAAATAAAGCTGAAGATGTATCTTTAAAAACAGATAATCTCTCTTCCTTAGTAGATGATGAAGAATTAGAAAATACGCTTGAAATGGCTTTAGAAGATGCTGAGCAAGACAGTGATAATATAGCTATTTCCAATGATATTTTAGACACTCAAGAAATATCATTAAACAACGATTTAAATGATGATAAACCAGAAGATGATCAAAGCATAGATTTAGCATCAATGTTTGAAGGCGATAATGATAACATTAAAGTTATAAAAGCAGATGTTTCGCCTAGTAATGATGAATTGATTAATTTACTTATTCAAGCCGATAAAGCTGCTGCATTAGTGGCTAAGCAACAGCTAAAAACTATTCCTGTTATGGCTTCAAATGAAAGGTATCGCTCATATATTTCGTTATTTGATTCGTTAAAACTTATAGCTAAAGGTAAAAATTTTATTTTGCTAACATCAGATAATGCGCAGGTGGTTAAACAAGTAAGAGCAGATAGAGAAAGGCAAAGCATGATTGATTTTGCAAATGAAACGTTTAAATTGCCAACTTGAGTTTATACTATCACTCTTAAGGAATTTGAAGAAGCTAAAAAACATTATTCTAAACTCAAACAAGAAATTAAGTTACCAGCACCAATAATTATTGAGCCTCCAAAGATTTCTGAGGCCAAAAAAACAAAGGAGGAGGAATATGGTTCTAATATTTTTGGGAACCTATTCGATTAAAAATTATGAATATACAAGCAATGATGGCACAAGCTAAAAAAATGCAAGCTGAAATGAAAAAAAAACAACAAGAAATTGCTAAGCAAGAGTTTGTTGTTGAAAAACAAGGTATTAAAGTTACTATGATGGGTAACCGTAAATTAAAATCAGTTGAAATTAATGAAATTTTAATTGATCCAGAAGATAAGGAAATATTAGAAGACATGATTGTAATTGCTATGGATGAAGTCCTAGCAAAAGTAGATAAAGCGCATGATGCTGCTACTCCTTCAAATCCTAATATGCCATTTTAATGAAACCGATAATTTTGGAAAAGTTAATTATTAGCTTTAAAAATTTGCCAGGAATCACTAAGAAAATGGCTGAACGAATCGCTTATGAAATTATAGATTCTAATAATGATTATGCAGCAAATTTAATTAATTCAATTAATGACGCTTTAAATAAATTAGGCCAGTGTGAAATTTGTAATCATATTAGTGATCAAAAAATTTGTAACATTTGTACAGATAAAAACCGCCTCAGAACTTTAGTTATTGTTGAAAATTCAATGGATGTATTTAAATTTGAAGACACTCAACCATTAAAACCATATTATCATGTGTTAGGTGGTTTAATTAATGTTAATGATAACATTACTTTTGAAGATTTAAATGTTCATACCATTAAAAAACGTTTGCCAGATTTTAATGAAGTTATTATAGCTTTAAGTCCTAATTTAGAGGGGTTAGTTACTGCAAATATTTTAAAAAAAACTTTGTGCAATGTTAAAGTTACTCAATTAGCTCAAGGTATTCCTTTGGGTGCTGCTATGGAGTATGTTGATGAGTTAACTCTTAAAGCTGCTATTGAAAATAGAAAGGAAATGAAATAATGTTTGTAACTTTTGAAGGGCCAGATGGTTCCGGGAAAACCACAGCATTAACTAAACTAGAAAAATATCTTAAAAGTAAAAATGTTGATTTTGTTTTAACCAGAGAACCTGGCTTTAAAGACTCATGAGCCTCAGCTCAAATACGTAAAATCATCTTGCAAAAAAGCAGCGACGTTTCACCAATGACAGAAGCTATCTTATTTGCAGCAGATCGTCGTCTTCATTTAGAGAAAGTAGTTTGACCAGCTTTATCATCTAATAAATTAGTACTCTGTGATCGCTATTTTGATTCTTCTTTTGCTTATCAAGGTAAGGCAAGGGATTTAGGTATGACTAAAATAATTAAACTCAATGAAAACATTTCAGATAATACATATCCAGATATCACCTTTTATTTTGATTTACCTTTAGAAGAAGCTCTAAAAAGAGTTCAAAGTAGAGGTGAAGAAGATCGACTTGAAAATGAAGATCTTGAATTTAGAAAAAAAATTCATCAAGGTTATCAGGAATTAATTAAACTATATCCTGATAGATATAAAATAATTGATGCTACTAAAACACCAGAAGAAGTTTTGAATCAATTAAAAAAATTAATAAAAACAATAGTTATACACAACTAGTGTTTTTATTAGTAAAAATATTAATACTTTATTATTTAATTTTTATTTAACCCTTAATATATTTTTAAAACTTTAGCTCCTTACATTTGTTTTCAAGCAATTCAAAATTAATCTTATTACTTAATAGAATCTATCTTTTATAATTATTTTATATTTTCTAATTAATATATTAAATATAAATTTTTATGCATTTAAAATTCAAAAATTTTATAAAAGATAGATTCTATTAAGT
>JAEDOY010000016.1:0-14922 GCA_016432935.1 Benedenia humboldti
ACTTTACATAAACAATGAACTTATTGCTTCACTTATTAATAAAGTGATTAAAGATATGAAGTTTACTACTGGTAAAGTCTATTGAAAGGTTAATCGGATTAGTGATCAACAAGTTAACGTAGAATTCACTTGAGCTTCAGAAAGTTATAATCAAAAACACATCAGTAAAATTTATAAATTAAGTGTTATATAATGTATTAATGAATATAGAAAAAATGATTTTAAAAAAATTAGCTAAACTTACCAAAAAAAAGTTTAACAAAGATTCTGATATTTACTCAATTGGAATTGACTCTCTTGATCTAGTAGAAACAGTAACAGAGACAGAAGAAGAATTAAAAATAAACATTTCTGATAAAGCCCTTGAATCTATTAAAACAGTGGGTGATGTTGTTCGTATTTTTGAAAAAGCTTTGAAAAAATAGATATTTATTATCTATTTTTTCAAAGCTTTTTACCTGTTAAGTGAGAAGATCAGGTGATTATAAATGAAGAACTAAAAGCTAAAACATAAAGCAAGGTAGTAATTCAATAATAAGGTAATTTTCATTTTCCAACCAGTTTCTGGATTATTTTGTAAGAAGACTCTCCAGAATAATACTTGATTCCTCAAAGTGATTTGGTTTCTAAAAATTTAGCATATCATTGATTATTGTGTTTCACGAATAAATTCTTTCAATCAGGGTGGCTTGCAATGATGCGTAAGTACTGATCGTTATTTAACCCTTGAACTTGACCAAATTCACCAATTTTTCAGTGTTCATAAGTACCTCATGGTATTGTTGATGGTAAGAGTATTCCTGTTGAAATTCTTCCGTATGCAGAATTATCTGTAATTCAAAAATAAACTCCAGAAGATATTAAAATTCATGAAACTAATGAAATCGGCACAAATAAGTTTAAGGTTCATTCTCATTTTTGTAGCTTGTTATTAGTTAGAAAAAAGTAAATACCTATAATTAAAATTAAAATATGCTTAATATATGTAAAAAAAGCTTCAATAAATATAAATAAAAATTTACTGTCTTGCACAAAATTAGCTGAAAATCCAGGATCACTTAAACACATAGCTATAAAACCGCTCATTAACATAAAAGGCATTAAAGCTTTTCTTAATCATAGAGCTTTATGGCTCACAAGAGGTATAACAGCTAATAAAAAGACAAACGGCGAAAGATCTGTTTCAAACATGCCAGGCCCATTGCCAAAAATTAAATAAAGCACAAAAACTGTTAAAAATGTATGGATTAAAGCATAATAGCCAAAAACTTTTTCAAATGTAAAATTTATAGTTATTATTTTTTTCTTAACACTAATTAATACAAGTGTAAATAAAATAGTTAGCCCCAAAGAAACGGGATAAATAATATCATCAATTAGTAGTAACATATTAGAATAATTATATTACAACTTATGATTTAACAATTTTGTTATAATTAATTAGCAAAATCAATACTGGTCCCGTAGCTCAGCAGGATAGAGCACGTGCCTTCTAAGCATGTGGTCAGAGGTTCGAATCCTCTCGGGATCGCCATTTTTTTTACTCTTTTTAGTAATATAATTTATTAATGAAAGCTAATTATTATGATCAAATTTTAAAAATTATTAAATCAAAAATGCAAGAAAAAAATTATTCTGAGGCATTAAAAATAATTCAAAATGAACTTGATATGCCATATATTCCCAGAGAATACCAAAAACCTTTAGAAAATTTTTTATTAGTTGTTAAATCTAACATTAAGCAAAACTATAAAAAAATTGAACATGATCAAATTATAAATTTTTTATTTTCTAATCATAAAGTTCAAAGAGCCATTTCATTTGAAATGTTAAAAAGTATGAATTTAAGGCCGCTTATTAAATCGTTAAAAAAACGATTCGAAACTTTAAAAGAAAATATTGAAAAAGCTATCTTATTTGAAATTATGGCTGACCAAGAAATTAATATTAATTTGAAAATAAACAATATGATTATTAATCCAAAATATAATTCCATTTTTAATAATAAAGAATCTGAACTCGCATTTAAAGCCATTGATGAGTGTAACCAAAGCCCACAAATTGTTTTAGCAGCTAAAAATCAACTTTATAAATACCTGCTAGCTACTTTTCCTACAATAGTTACTAATGGATACGCATTAGGCACTGACATAGTTATAGTGGCTTCTTTCATCATTACAGGATTTCCAGCCCTTTCTTTAAAACAAAAAAAAATTTTTAATATCATAAAATCTTATTAGTAATTTTGAAACTTTTATCATTATAAATATAGGCAAATCTGACTAATTTGTAATTTAATTCACACAGGAATTAAAAGTTGGTTATAATTAAAAAGCAATTTATATTTAAGGAGAAAAAATGATTGATAGAAAAATTGATAAAAAAACTTCTGAACTTTTAGTCACTATTGATATTGAAGGGCAAAAGTGAGAAGATTTATTAAAAGAAGCTAATGAGGATTTATTAAAAAAAGTTCAAGTGAAAGGGTTTAGAAAAGGGAAAGTACCAAAAGATATTGCTATGAAGCACATATCACAACCAGAAATTTTTACACGCGCTATCACTAAAGGTGCTAGTGAAGCTGTTAAAGAAGCTGGTAAAAATATTGGGGATGTAATGATTTTAGATGCTCCAACTTATAAAGTGGAAAGTGTTGACAAAGCTAAAGCTGTTATTACATTTGTATATCCAATCTATCCAGAGTTTAAAATTGACAAGTACAAGGGTCTTGGCATTGCTTATAAAGTAGAAGGTGATGTTAAAGAAGCTGTTGAGCAAGAAATTAAAAGAATTGAAGACATGTCAATTAATTTTGAGGAAAAATCAGGAGCTATTGCTAAAGGCGATAATGTTATTTTTGATTTTGAAGGTTTTGTAGACGGTAAACCATTTGAAGGCGGTAAAGCAGAAAAATTTAAGTTAGAAATTGGATCAAATTCATTTATACCGGGTTTTGAAGATGCTATGGTTGGTTTAAAAAGTGGCGAAGAAAAGGATATTAATGTTACTTTCCCAAAAGAATATCATTCTAAAGAATTACAAAATAAACCAGCAACTTTTAAAGTGAAAATTCACAATATTCAAATAAAGAAAGCCGCAAAATTAGATGATAAAAAAGTTGTAGAATTAAAAATACCCAATGTAACAAATATTAAAGAATTACGTGTTTATTTAAATCAAGTTTTTGAAATGCAAAATGAACAAAGAGCGAGAGCAAAATTTCAAAGAGAAATTTTTGACAAAATTTTGGAAAATGTTGAAATTTCTATTCCAACTCAATTATTAGCTAGAGAAACATTGGCTATCTCTAAACAAACAGAAGACAGAATGAAACAACAAGGTTTTTCTGTAGACCAATATTTAAAAATGACCGGCATGAAAAAAGAGCAAATGGCTGCTGAATTTAGAAAACAAGCAGAATCTAGATTAAAAGATGCCTTTGTTTTTGCAGAAATTGCTAAATTAGAAAAAATTGAATTAGTAGATGCAGATTATGAAGTTGAATATATCAAACTTGCTAAAGTTTACAACAATACTATCGAAGGCATTAAAGGAACTATTACCAAAGAACAAATGCAAATTCCTATGACCAACGATAGAGTTATTGATTTGTTAATTGCTGAAAATAAATAAAAAGTCACTTGGTGGCTTTTTTATTAAAGTTACTTTAAAAAATAAATAGTATAATTTTTTTATGTTTAAAAGAATATTTCAATCAGCCGAAGAAAAAGAGGCAAAAATTGCTTTGCAAGAGATTAACCAAATAGGTGAAAAATTAGCAAAGCTTTCTGACAAAGAATTACAAGCAAAAACTAATTATTTTAAGGAGCAAATTAAAAAGAGTAAGACTTTAAATCACATTCGAAACGAAGCATTTGCTGTTGCTAGAGAAGCTACTTGAAGGGTATTGAAAAAAAGACCATTTGATGTTCAAATTTTAGGTGGTTTAATTTTAAATATGGGTTCAGTAGCGGAAATGAAAACAGGAGAAGGTAAAACTATCTCATCAATTGCGCCTATTTATCTTAATGCTTTAGAAGAAAAAGGTGTTATTATTTCCACTGTAAATGAGTATTTAACTCAGCGTGATGCCGAAGAAATGGGCGAAGTTCATAATTGGTTAGGGTTAAGTGTTGGCATTAATTTAAGAGAGTTATCCAAAGAAGAAAAAAGAGCCGCATATAATTGCGACATTACTTATTCTGTTCACTCTGAAATAGGGTTTGATTATCTCCGTGACAATACGGTTAAAAAACCTGAGGATAGAGTTATGAGAAGTTTTAATTACGCCTTGATTGATGAAGTGGATTCTATTTTAATTGATGAGGCTAAAACACCTCTGATTATTTCTGGTGGAGCCCCCATGGAAGCTCAAGAATATATGAGGTCACAAGCTTTTGCTAAAACAATTTCATCTAAAGATTATGTATATGATGCTGAGTCCAAAGGAATTCAATTAAATGAAGACGGCATAGTTAAAGCCAATAAATTCTTTAATACAAAGAATATTTTTTCTGTTGAGCATTCAGAAACAGTTAATAGAATTCAAAATGCTATGCGTGCCAATTTTGTTATGTTTAAAGATGCAGACTATATTGTTCGCGATGGTAAAATCGAAATTATAGATACCTTTACTGGAAGAATTATGGAAGGTCGTTCATATTCTGATGGTCTTCATCAAGCAATTCAAGCTAAGGAAAATGTAGAGATTGAACCAGAAATGAAAACTATGGCTACCATTACCTATCAAAACCTTTTCAGAATGTTTAAAAAATTGTGTGGGATGTCAGGTACAGCTAAAACTGAAGAGAATGAGTTTATTGAAATTTATAATATGAGAGTTCATGTTATTCCTACCAATTTACCAATCATAAGAGTGGATCACTCAGACGAGGTTTATGTAACTAAGTGAGCTAAATATAAATCCCTTATAGCTTCTGTTAAAAAACATCATGACAAAGGACAACCAATCTTAATTGGTACCGAAGAAGTATCTGAATCAGAAAAAATTTCTCAATTGCTTAATAAAGAAAAACTCCCTCATATTGTTTTAAATGCTAAGCAAAATAAATCAGAAGCCGATATCATTTCGCACGCCGGAAAATTAAAAGCAATAACCGTGGCTACTAATATGGCCGGTCGTGGAACGGACATTAAATTAGAAAAAGGGTCCAAAGAAGCTGGTGGACTTTATGTGGTTGGTACCAATAAAGCTGAAGCCAGACGTATTGACAATCAACTAAAAGGTCGTTCAGGACGTCAAGGTGATGTTGGTGAATCAAGATTTTTCTTATCCTTAGAAGACACTTTAATTTCTAGATTTTCTAATCAAGATAAATTACAAAAGACTTTCGCTTCTTATAAAGATAAACGTATCACTGGCAGAAAAATTACTAAAGCACTAAATAAAGCACAAATTAAAATTGAAGGATTCAACTTTGACTCGCGGAAAAATGTTTTACAATACGATGACATTATTCGTCAACAAAGAGATTTAATTTATGCTCAAAGAAACATCATTATTAATCAAGAAGATTTAATTGAGGTTATTACTAGAATGATTAATTCTGTTGTGAAAGAAGCGATTTTTGATTTCGATACTTTTAAACAGGCTGATGGTTCAATTGACATTGATAAGATGTGTAATACTCTTAACAAAGTTTGATTTTCAATGACTGACTTTCAATTAAAAAGTAAAAATTTTGCAGGTTTAGAAGTTGAAAAAATAATTGAATTGGTTCGTAAAGATTCTAATGAAGTTTATTCAATGTATCGTGAAAATATGGAAGAAAATCTAGGGTTAGAAGGTATGCATGATTTAGAAAGAGAAATCCTTTTAAATACTTTTGATCAAAATTGACAATTACATATTGACCAACTTTCTAAGTTAAGATCCAACGTTTCTTTAGCATCTTATGCACAACAAAACCCTTTCCAAATTTATGTGCAAAAAGGGTCAGAACTATTCCAAGATCTTTTAAAAAGAATTTCACATAATACAGTCAGAACACTTTTAAATAATATATATGTAAAACCAAAAGTTAATATGGAAAAAGAAGTAGTACAAAAACAAGTTGAAGCTCAATATACAGCTAAAACTTCTTAATTTTTAAAAATATAAATGCAAGAGCATTTTTTATTTATGCATAAGTTTAAAACTAAATAATAATTTTAATTAATGTATAATTTTATAAGCAATAAATAGAGGAAAACATGGAAAGAAAACTAACAGAACTTGAGGAAATTCGTCGCAATAAATTATCGGAAATTAATAAAATAGGGCAAAGACCATTTGCTAAAAATGTTAAATTTTCTGACACTTCACAAACATTAAATGAAAAATATAATGAATTTACAAAAGAAGATTTACATAATAAGAATAAAATTGTGTCGGTCGTTTTAAGAATTATGTCAGTCAGAGGGCCTTTTTTAATAGGTAAGGATGCATTTGGGCCAATACAGATTTATATAGGCAAAAACTTTAATGAAAAAGTCTTGGCTTTAAAAGAATTATTAGACATTGGAGATATTATTAAGGCTGAAGGCCCGGTAATGAAAACTGGGACAGGAGCTCTTACTGTAAGAGGGGAATCATTACAATTGGTTACCAAATCTTTAAGACCTTTGCCAGAAAAATTTCATGGTTTAAAGGATGTTGAAGAAAGATATCGTCGTAGATATGTTGACTTAATGATTAATGAAGAAACGAAAAAAGTTTTTTGAACTAGAACTAAAATTATTTCTAAAATACGAGATATAATGGATAATCTAGGATATATGGAGGTTGACACTCCAGTTCTTTCTCCCATTCTTGGTGGTGCAGCTGCTGAGCCTTTTACCACTCATCATAATGCTTTGGATATGCCGTTCTACTTAAGGATTGCGACTGAGTTACCACTTAAAAAACTATTAGTAGGCGGGATAGAAAGAGTTTACGAAATTGGCAGATTATTTCGTAATGAAGGTGTAGATACAACTCATAATCCTGAGTTTACAACTATTGAGTTTTATGAAGCCTACTCTAACTTAGAAGGTATGATATCTAGAACAGAAGAAGTGATTTGAAAAATAGCTCAAATGTTGGATAAAGAACAAATTGTAGAAAATGATAAAACCATAAATTTAAAGCCGCCTTTTGCCAAAATTAACATGGTTGATAAAGTTTCAGAGCTAACTGGTTCAGACATGCGCAATATTTCTTTAGAAGAAGCCAAAAAATTAGCTAAAAAAAATGGAGTGGAAGTTAAACCTTTTTACGCTGTTGGTCATATTATTGCAGAGGTTTTTGATAAATTATATGAGTCAAAAATTATTCAACCCACATTTGTTTGAGGTCATCCAGTAGAAATTTCTCCATTAGCTGCTTTAGATGATAAAGACCCTCGCTTTACTGAGCGTGCAGAATTATTGATCGATGGCAAAGAGTATGCAAATATGTTTACAGAATTAAATGATCCTATCGATCAACTTGCACGTTTTGAAAATCAATTAGTTGAATCTAAAAAAGGTAATACAGAAGCTAATGAAGTTGATATTGATTTTGTAGAAGCTTTAGAGCATGGCATGCCTCCAGCAGGTGGTTGTGGCATGGGTATTGATCGTTTGGTCATGCTTTTTACTGAAAAAAAAGCTATTAGAGAAGTGTTGCTTTTCCCGCACTTGAAGAATCGTAGGTAAGAAAAAAATATGAAAATATTTGCTTTTGATATGGATGGAACAATTGTTAATGATGAAGATAGCTTAATGCCATCCACTGTTTTAGCATTAAAAAAAACTAAAGAGTTAAATCATATAAATATTATTGCTACAGGTAGACCATTTGTAGATGTTTTAAGAACTTTAAAAGAACATAAAAAATATTTTGATTACATTATTTGCAATAACGGTTCATATATTGTTAACCTTAAAACAGAAGCTGTTGAACGTCTTGAAGAAATACCTAGGAAAGTTATTGAAAAAGCTATTAAAGTAGGTGAAGATAATAATTTTTTAATGACCATTCATGGCAATACTAAAGCTGAACGCTTCTTTTTAGACAGCATTGATAATATATATTGAGAATCTGAAAATTTTAAAGAGTTTAAAAAATTTAAAGAAGATTTTTTAGAAAAAGATAAAGCTATTTCATGATCTAAAACTCAACATATTGGTCAATTTTCATTAAGATCTACTCCAGAAACCATTTCTAAAATTGCACCTATATTTAATGATTTTAGTGAAGAAGTTAGCATCCACATAGCCAACACTTATTATTTAGATATCAACCCAAAAGGAGCAAGTAAATGATCTGGAATTTCTAGTATTGCCAAAAAGCATCAAATCGAAAGTGAAAACATCATTTCTTTTGGCGATTCTGGTAATGATTTACAAATGTTAAAAGGGTCTGGCTGGGAATATGTATGAATAATGGAAGCCAAGATGCTAAAGAAATAGCAGATATGATTATTGGTGACAATAATTCATATGCTATTGCAGAAAAAAATTCATGAATTACTAAATTATTAATTAAAAAAAGGAGCAATTATGGAGACAAAAATTTTAAATGGAAAAGTAGTCAGAAATTATATTTATGAAAAATTACATGACCGAATTGAAAGACTTAAAAAAGCAAATATTGTTCCACATTTAGTTATGATTCAAGTCGGGCAAAATGTAGCTTCTTCCGCTTATCTAAAACACAAAAAAATTGCTTGTAAAAAACTAGGGATCACGTCAACAATTTTACAATTAAATTCTGAAATTAAATTTAATGAACTGGCATCAATAATTGAAAAAAACAACAATGATCAAAAAGTTCATGGGATTTTAGTGCAGTTTCCACTACCTAAACAACTTTCACAAGAAAAGGTTTTATCTTTAATTAATCCTAAAAAAGACGTAGATGGTCTTACACCTTTAAATCAAGGCATTAATTTTTTAAATTTAAATTCCTTTGCCCCTAAATCTTGCACACCTCATGGAATAATTAAAATGTTTGATTTTTATGACATAAATTTAGAAGGACAAAAAGTTGTTATTTTAGGTCGTTCAAATATTGTGGGGAAACCTTTATTTAGCATGTTGATTAATCGTAATGCTGTTGTAACTAATTTACACACAAAAGTGAAACCAGAAGACATTAAAGAATATATAAAAAATGCTGATATTATAATATCAGCCGCTGGAGTTACTGATTTATTTAGTCCTACGATGGTTAAAGAGGGAGTTATTATTTTTGATGTTGGCATTCATCGTGATGAAAACAATATTTTAAGGGGAGACTTAGATTATCGTCAATTTCTTAAAATAGCATCTTGAATTACTCCTGTGCCTGGAGGAGTCGGCCCCATGACAGTTGCAATGTTGATGGAAAACGTAGTTTATTTGGCTGAAAATACCATTAAATAAAAAAGCTATATTTTAGCTTTTTTATTAATTAACTTAGATTCACTATTTAAAATTTTAGCGACACCGCCATTTTTATGCTTAGGGCCAATATGTGTTGCCAGTTTCTTGAGGCTCCGAGAACCATTTTTCATACATATTAAATAATCGATATGATCAATGGCTGTTGAATCATTCATTGTATCTCCAATGTGTGCTATTTGACTTTTATTTAAATTTAAGAGGTCTCCTACAAATTTAGCCGCTAAACCCTTCGAAGCTTTATCAGAAGTTACTTCAATGGTGTAACCATGTAAAGAAGCAAGGGCCAATAAACCATCAATTTCATTAATTTCTTTAATGGCTTTTTTTAGTAAAGATTTTCTGAGTGTACCAAATAGTAGGAATTTATATCTATTTTCTAATAGTGGATAGGTATATCAACTTTCTGTTTTTCAACCCATTTTTTTAGCTATAAATCTACGGAAAAAAGTAGAAGCACCATAAGCCACATAAAAATTATCAGGTTTAACACATAAACGGTATTTTTTGATTATTTCAAGCAATTTTAAACCTTGTCTAATGTTGATTTTAGCTTGAAAGACAGACTTGCCATTTTTATCAAAAATTTCCGAACCATTTCCACTAATTATATAATTAGCAGGAATAGTCTTAGCTATATTTCTAGCAGAATCTCCAACTCTTCCAGTAGAAATGACTACATCTATGCCTCTTTTTTTAGCGTTTTGAATGGCTAAAACATTTTTTTGCGAAACCCTAACCTGATTATTTTCTTTTTCATCAAATAAAGTTCCATCTAGGTCAACTGTAAACAATTTAATATCTTTATACATAATGTAAATTATATATCAATCAATTCATTAATATATTCTTTCTAAATAAAAAATAAAAAACCTAACTTAAACTTTCTTTTTAGATTTTTTATTTTTAGGCACAGACATTATTTTTGTTTTAATATCTTGATATATTTTAGATATAGAAGTTGAATCTATTGATGCTTTAATAGTTTTTGACAAAATATCATCCAAAGAAATAATAGAAAGTTTTTTATAATTCTTTAATTCATAAACTGTTGGTATTGAATCAGTGATAAAAACCTCATCAATAGCTTCAGAATCTTCAAAAGCTTCAAACCCCTTAGAAAAAATTCCGTGAGATGCTGCAATCATAACTTTTTTAGCACCTTTTTTTCTTAAGGCTTCTGCGGCTTTTATAATGGTTCCTCCTGTATCTATCATGTCATCAATAATAATTACATTATCTCCATTAACATCACCTAAAACACCCATAACTTCTGCTTTGTTAGGGCCAGTACGACGTTTATCCACAATAGCTATTTCAACAGAGTTAGAGATTAAATCAGCTAATACTCTAGCTCTAACAGCTCCGCCATGGTCAGGAGAAACAACAGTGAATTTATTTACTGTAGACTTCTCTCTTATATAATCAGCTATGATAAATTGACCTCTTAAATCATCTAAAGGAATGTGAAAAAAACCTTGAATAGAAGTGTTATGCAGGTCAACACATATTACTTTATTTGCTCCGGTAGCTTGGAGTAGGTCTGCAACAACAGCGGCGCCAATCGGTTGTCTTCCTTTTGCCTTTCGGTCTTGTCTAGCATACCCATAATAGGTTAAAACTAAATTAATTGAATGAGCTGATGCTCTTCTTAATGAGTCGATAAATAATAGTAAAGAAACTAGATTATTATTAACAGGCGTTGAAGTAGAAGCAATTACATAAACATCTTTATTTCTAACTGTGACTGGTGAAGATGGTAAAACTTCTCCACCAGCAAAAGTTATTTCATCAACTAATCTTAACGGTAATTGCAATTTTTTAGCAATTTTTTTCCCTAGCACTTCATGGTTAGGCATAGCAAACAATTCTACTGTTTTCTTGTTCATACAAGTTTATTATAAACTATTATAGATTTCTAAAAGCTGACTTAATGATAATTCTTGTGGTCTAATACTTTCATTAATGTGCATTTTTTCTAAAACTGCTTTTAATTTTTCTATATTATAAAAACCTTTTAAATTATTTGTCAATTTTTTTCTTTGCTGTCTAAAACATAATTTAACAAAATCCATAAGTTGATAATCGTAACTACTATTTAAAAAATTGAATCTTACAACAATAGAATTAACTTTTGGTTGCGGTAAAAAAGCATCAGCATTGATGTCTGTTATTTTTGTGATGTTAGCAAAGTATTTACTAGTTACTGATAGCTTACCATAACTTTTACTTTTGACTTTAGCCAACAATCTATCTCCAACTTCCTTTTGCATCATAATAATAGCATGTGAAAACTTATTTGTATTTTTAAAAAGTTTAAATAGAATTTCTGATGTTATGTTATATGGAATATTGGCTACCAAAACTTTCTTATTTTTTCAATTTAAATTTTGAGTTAGAAAATCGCCACCAATTAAAAAAAAGTTGTCATTTTTTATTTCTGAACTAAGCACTTTTTGCATATCTGGATCTATTTCATAAGCAACAAGCGTTTTTGCATCAACTAAAAGTTTTTTAGTTAGTGCACCCAGGCCCGGACCTATTTCTACAACATTTTGGCCTTTAATTTCTGCACTTTTAATAATTATATTAATTATGTTTTCATTAATTAAAAAATTTTGACCATAAAGTTTAGAAGCCTTAACTCCATATTTTCGATACAACTTCAAAACATACTCTTTGTCAAACATGCTTAAATTATAAACCAAAGAATTTACAAGCATTTTTGTATACTTGCTCCTCTGAGTCAAAATCTTTAATTAACTCCGCTAAATATTTAGTAACATATTTAACATAACCCGGAGTATTTGATTTACCCCTTTTAGGAACTGGAGCCAGAAAAGGAGAATCTGTTTCAGTTAAAATTCTGTTAATAGGGATAGACTGAGCAATCTTTTTTAATTCAGGGGCATTTTTAAAAGTCAAAATACCAGAAAAAGATATATAAGCTCCTAACTCAATAAACTTTTTAGCTCACTCTAGGCTAGCTGTAAAAGAGTGTAAAACAAAAGATAATTTTTTTTCTTTATATTTTTTTAAAATATCATAAGTCTCTTGTTCTGAATTGCGCATATGTATAACAACTGGTTTTTGATGTTTAATAGCAAAATCTAGATGTTTAACAAAACAGTTAGCTTGAATGCTGTATTTTGGATTATCTTTGTGATAAAAATCTAAACCAATTTCCCCAATGCCTACTATATGTTTGGGGTTGATATTTTTTAAATAATCACAATTATGCTTACCAGACTCTGAAGGATGGATACCTATCATTGCATAAACAACTTTATGTTTTTTGGCAAACTCAATATTAGCAAAAGAATCATTGATAGTTGTGCCAGGTAAAATAATTTTATCAACACCCTGAGAATTGGCAAAACTTAAAGCCTCTTCGGGATTTTCCTTAAAAAACGAACCCATTAAATGTGCGTGAGTATCTATATATTTCATAAAAAAATTATATAATAACCCTATGAAAATAATTAATTGAGATGAATATTTTATGGCTTTAGCAAAAGTCTCAGCTTTAAGAAGTAAAGACCCTAATACAAAAGTTGGTGCTACGCTTGTAAATCAGCGTAAAAGAGTAATAGCTTTAGGATATAATGGGATGCCTGGAGGAGATGATAAGTTCCCTTGACAAAGAGAAGGCGAAAAATCAAAAACAAAGTATCCTTATGTTATTCATGCTGAAGCAAATGCAATTTTAAATGCCACTCAAAGTACTATAGGCTCTAAATTATATGTATCTTTATTTCCTTGTTCTAATTGTGCTAAACTTTTGGTTCAATCTGGAATTTCTGAAATTGTTTATGAAGACGATAAATATGCCAACACCGAAGATGATCTTATTGCCAAAAAAATTTTAAACTCTGCAAATGTTAAGCAAAGAAAAATAAAAAAAATAGAAATTGAAGTTAAAAACTAACCATTTCTATTTTTTATTGCTGCTAAAAGGCCTTCAATTTGCGGAATAGCATTTTCGATTTTTTTATTTAGCAATTCATGAATTAATTTTGCTAACACTTTAAAGTCTTTTTCTTTAAACCCTTTAGTGGTCATAGCTGCTGTACCAAATCTAATTCCTGATCCTAATTTTGGACCTAAAGCATCACGTGGTATCGTGTTTTTATTTGCTGTTATGCGATTGTCATCCAGCAAGCTAGCCGCTACTTTACCAGAAATACCATAAGCAGTTTTTACATCAATAGTAAAAAGATGATTATCTGTTCCACCAGACACAACAGGCACACCAAGACTAATAAACTCATCAGCAAAAGCTTTAGAGTTTTTAACCACTTCTTGAATATAAATTTTAAATTCAGGTTTTAAAGCTTCAAAAAACGCAACTGCTTTACCAGCTATAGAGTGCATCAGAGGACCACCTTGAAAACCAGGGAAAACTCAACGATTAATTTTTTTGGCAATATCATCATTATTAGTCATAATGATTCCCCCTCTTGCCCCACGCAAAGTTTTGTGAGTGGTAGATGTAATAACATCTGCATAACCAATAGGTGAAGGATGCTCTCCTGTGGCCACCAATCCTGCAATATGAGCTATATCTGCCATTAGATAGGCGCCAACCTTATCAGCAATGAATTTAAATTTAGCAAAGTCAATAGTTCTAGAGTAAGCGGAATAACCACAAATAATTAAATCTGGTTTTTCCTTTATAGCAATTTTTTCTATTTCTGCATAATCTAATAAACCATTTTCATCCACTTCATATGTTGCTGAATTAAAAAATTTGCCAGAAAAAGTTATTTTATAACCATGCGTTAAATGCCCGCCCGAGTCTAAAGACAATCCCAAAACTTTACCTCCAGGCTTTACCAGTGCAGCCAAAGCAGCGGCATTGGCTTGAGAACCAGAATGTGGCTGAACATTAGCATGTTTAACATTAAATAGTTTTTTTAATCTATCAATAGCCAAAGTTTCTATAATATCAACATTTTCACAACCATCGTAGTATCTTTTTCCTGGATACCCTTCAGCGTATTTGTTGGTTAAAATTGAACCTGTAGCTTCTAAAACATCTTGTGAAACAAAGTTTTCTGAAGCTATTAATTCAATATTTTGACCTTGTCGTTTTTTTTCTAATGCAATTGCGTTTTTAATTTCTATATCTTCCATAAGTACCTCTTTAAATATCAAAATTATAAATAAAAATTTACTATATGTAAATTTATCTACTAATTGAAATATATTTGAATAATAATTTAATCAAATTAAATTTTATAACTATCTTGGGATAATATGAATGTGTGTATGAAAGATTTCCTGTCCTGTGTCTTGATCATTATTAACAACTAAATTAAAGCCATTTTTATTTAATCTTTTAATTTCTTTAAGTGCTAATTCTCTAGCTTTTAAAATTAAATAAATTAAATCTTCTTCATTAATATCAATAAGATTTGTAGAAAATTTTTTAGGAACCACTAAAAAATGACCTTCGGATTGAGGATTAATGTCATAAAAAGCAATTAATTTTTCATCTTCAAATAAGATATTAGC
>JAEDOY010000017.1:0-2500 GCA_016432935.1 Benedenia humboldti
GCAAGGGAGTGGTGCTAACTCGATGCTATGTTAAGCAATGCTCTTCATTGAGTGTTCTTGGCGGACAGCACGTTTACTTTGAACAAATTCGAGTGCTCAAAGCAGACACTATGTGTCTGAAAAGTCTTGCATGGAATAATGAAATAGGACTTTGGTTCTATTTTGTTGGTTTGATAGACCTGAAGTAATGATAAATAGAGACTGACGGGGGCATTTGTATGGCAGCGCGAGAGGTGAAATTCATGGACCGTTGCCAGACAACCTAAAGCGAAAGCATCTGCCAAGTATGTTTTCATTTACCAGGAGCGAAAGTCAGAGGTTCGAAGACGATCAGATACCGTCCTAGTTCTGACCATAAACGATGCCATCTGATAATCCGTGGTCTCTCCATTTACGTGGGATCACGGGCAGTCCCCGGGAAACCTGTAAGTTTATGGGTTCCGGGGAAAGTATGGTTGCAAAGCTGAAACTTAAAGGAATTGACGGAAGGGCACCACCAGGAGTGGAGCTTGCGGCTTAATTTGACTCAACACGGGAAAACTCACCCGGGCCGGACACTATGTGGATTGACAGATTGATAGCTCTTTCATGATTCAGTGGTTAGTGGTGCATGGCCGTTCTTAGTTCGTGGTACGAGTTGTCTGGTTAATTCCGTTAACGAACGAGACTCCGCCCTGCTAATTAGTGCGCAGATCAGTTTAATTGTTGTCTACCAATGCTCGTATGGGTATGTAGGCACATTTAAGTCTGTGAGGCTACTTAGAGGCACAGGTGGATAAGCCAAAACCACATGAGAAGGAGCAATAACAGGTCTGTGATGCCCTTAGATGTCCGGGGCCGCACGCGTGCTACAATGATAGTGACAGAGAGTATGACCTTCTGGCCCGCAAGGGTTGGGTAAACTTTTCAATCACTATCATGACTGGGATCGGGATTTGTAACTATCTCCCGTGAACCAGGAATTCCTAGTAAGCACATGTCATAAGCTTGTGCTGAATACGTCCCTGCCCTTTGTACACACCGCCCGTCGCTACTACCGATTGAATGGTTTAGCAAGGCCAATGGATCGTTGCCCTGTTTGCGCAAGCAATGGGACGGTGAGAAGCTGGCCGAACTTGATCATTTAGAGGAAGTACAAGTCGTAACAAGGTTTTCGTAGGTGAACCTGCGGAAGGATCATTAGCACACTCAAATCAAACGGAGATGCAAGCTATATCGCTTTTGTGTGCGATTTAGCTATGTGTTGTTTGGTTTTTATTGTATAAACGGGCTACGGTCCACTTGTCCTTTGTGACTTCCATTGACGGTTCCGTGTTGGTGTTCCACATCGACTATGGTATTATCTAGCTGTACAATCACATCTTGCAACTGTGTGTGCGTGCGTAGAGTTTGCTAGATAAGAGCTGTACTCTGTATGGCACTGTTGATGGCTACGTTGCAAGCCATACTATATTAATGAATGTACATTTACTGCACGATATAATGTTGTGTGATGGCGCCCTGTTTGCAGGGAGGAAGCCATTAACTATCACTTCATGTAGTGGATCACTTGGTTCACACTTCGATGAAGAGTGCTGCAAAACGTGATATTTATTGCGAATTGCACACTGCTTCGAACATCGAAATCTTGAACGCACATGTCAGTCTTAGCGAAAGCTTAGACTACGTTTGCTCGAGTGCTGGCTAAATATTGATCAATACGCTATTAGTATTGTGTGCCAGTATTGCTAGTGCTACACGTAAGTGTGTTTATCTTAAAACGCACGTAGCATTGGCCTACTGGTTAAAAGGCACTTCTGTATCCCTAATACAAGCATTAGTACGAGTAGTGATGCCAGATTATATATGACAACGTGCATATTGTGTGCGTTTGTAGTTGGCAAGATTCTATGTGCTATGCTTCTTTGGCGGGGTCAGATATGCACCCATACACATAGCGCTAGTATTGAAATTTTGGCCTTTCTACAGCCCAGTTTACTCGCTTATACATGGTTGAGAGCCCTTTACATTGAGCCGCGTGCTGTTAACACGTGCGTGGGCCTGTGGCTCAAAACCCATGTGATAAGCGGTATGATGCTTACACTTGACTTGGTTTTGGTGGACTTGGTCATTGTAAAGTGTGGTTGTAGAGGGGCTTGAAATTATCTAGAGCTGTGCAAAGTTGTATAAATTTCCACAAATTGCTGCTGCCCAAATGCTAGCCATGAATGTTTTGGCAACGTGCATCATGTGTGCGTATGGTCATGGTGAGGTGTAACGATGGGTGAGATGCTGCACGCTGGCTTTGAGTAGTATGATATCTTTAAGTCAGTATATGCATGACAATTAGTAGCTTTGTGTGATGTAGATTTATACAATTTTCATTGTACTGGCCTCGAGTCAAGCGTGATCACCCGCTGAACTTAAGCATATCAGTAAGCGGAGGAAAAGAAACTAACCAGGATTCTCTTAGTAACGGCGAGTGAACAGAGATTAGCCCAACATCGAAGCCTCTATGCAT
>JAEDOY010000017.1:10000-14212 GCA_016432935.1 Benedenia humboldti
GTGTTTCCATGGAACCCTTCTCCGACCTCGGTCTTCAAGGGGTTCCACTTGAATAATTGCTACTACCACCAAGATCAGCTGCCGTGACAGCTCCACCAGCACTCTCGCGCTTAGCTTCACAGCCATCACGGTGTCCCTCCTACTTATCGGTATGCCCCAATACCCAAGTTAGTCATCTCGGCTAACCCGGGCGGCACCGATAGTATTGTATGAGTACAAAGCTCTAGCGCCATGAATTTTCAGGGCTGATGCATTCGGCAGGTGAGTCGTTACACACTCCTTAGCGGATTCCAACTTTTATGGCCACCGTCCTGCTGTCTATATGCATCAACGCCTTTTGTGGTATCTCATGAGCGTTAGTTTTTGGCACTCTAACAACACATTTGGTTCATCCCACAGCGCCAGTTCTGCTTACCAAAAATGGCCCACTTAGTACTCACATTCGACGCTGAACTCTAGTTAAAAGAGTCCAGCATCTTACCCATTAAAAGTTTGACAATAGGTTGAAGAAAAATTTTCCCCGGCACCGCTTATCATTCGCTTTACCGGATAAAAGTGAGTTACTGAGTACTAGCTATCCTGAGGGAAACTTCGGAGGGAACCAGCTACTAGATGGTTCGATTGGTCTTTCGCCCCTATACTCACATTTAACGATCGATTTGCACGTCAGAATCGTTACGGTCTTCCACCAGAGTTTCCTCTGGCTTCAACCTATGCAAGCATAGCTCACCATCTTTCGGGTCTAAACTGTGTCGCTCAAGCTCCGCCCTCGTTTTAATCTTGATCAGTAACCAAGCACAACATGAGGACGGGCTAGTGTTGCGCCATGCAACTGTTTTACCAAATTGCACAGATCACACTAAATAAATGTTACATTTATTGCGCCGTGAAGTTTTTACGCTTCTTGACTTGCGACACAGTTTAACTCCTTGGTCCGTGTTTCAAGACGGGCCGGATAGAAAGTCTTCCGCTAAACCATAGCTCGTACGTTTCTTCACAAGCTCTCATAGCAATCTATGCTAGCTTATGAATTACATAGAACATATGTCACCAGTTAATCACACAGCGTACTTAGCTCACAACAGGCCGTAGCCCATTTTGCCATAAACACATGCAAGCATATGTAAATAACAACTGTCTAACGATTACATAAACGACAAAAAGTCGCTCATGCAAACGCTGTTAGCTTAGTGCTGATAGACTTAACCGACTATGGCTTCTGCTATCGTCATAAACATTACCCACACTTGCACAACAACATCTATTAAACATAGCCAATTGTTCAAATACCCACAAATGGATACGCCAATCGACAAGCTGTCGCTGCACAATTAGTACATAGTAATGAATAATGCAATGAACAATAACACGCAGTTGGACTCCATCCGTTTAACCTTCATGTAGTTTCACGCACTATTTACTCTCTCTTCAGAGTACTTTTCAACTTTCCCTCACGGTACTTGTTGACTATCGGATTCACACAGGTATTTAGCCTTTGATGGAGTTTACCACCATATTTGGACTGCAATCTCAAGCAATCCGACTCAACAGTGAACGTATATACGCAGACAGTCTGGTCTGAATTACCAACTTGAACTGGCCTTTCACCATCTCTGGGTGTATAATTATACACAAGCCACAGTCAAATATGGACTTCAAGTAAGCCAGTCTGCGAAAACGAACACCTCTACATCACATTGCCTTCCACACAAATGCATAGAGGCTTCGATGTTGGGCTAATCTCTGTTCACTCGCCGTTACTAAGAGAATCCTGGTTAGTTTCTTTTCCTCCGCTTACTGATATGCTTAAGTTCAGCGGGTGATCACGCTTGACTCGAGGCCAGTACAATGAAAATTGTATAAATCTACATCACACAAAGCTACTAATTGTCATGCATATACTGACTTAAAGATATCATACTACTCAAAGCCAGCGTGCAGCATCTCACCCATCGTTACACCTCACCATGACCATACGCACACATGATGCACGTTGCCAAAACATTCATGGCTAGCATTTGGGCAGCAGCAATTTGTGGAAATTTATACAACTTTGCACAGCTCTAGATAATTTCAAGCCCCTCTACAACCACACTTTACAATGACCAAGTCCACCAAAACCAAGTCAAGTGTAAGCATCATACCGCTTATCACATGGGTTTTGAGCCACAGGCCCACGCACGTGTTAACAGCACGCGGCTCAATGTAAAGGGCTCTCAACCATGTATAAGCGAGTAAACTGGGCTGTAGAAAGGCCAAAATTTCAATACTAGCGCTATGTGTATGGGTGCATATCTGACCCCGCCAAAGAAGCATAGCACATAGAATCTTGCCAACTACAAACGCACACAATATGCACGTTGTCATATATAATCTGGCATCACTACTCGTACTAATGCTTGTATTAGGGATACAGAAGTGCCTTTTAACCAGTAGGCCAATGCTACGTGCGTTTTAAGATAAACACACTTACGTGTAGCACTAGCAATACTGGCACACAATACTAATAGCGTATTGATCAATATTTAGCCAGCACTCGAGCAAACGTAGTCTAAGCTTTCGCTAAGACTGACATGTGCGTTCAAGATTTCGATGTTCGAAGCAGTGTGCAATTCGCAATAAATATCACGTTTTGCAGCACTCTTCATCGAAGTGTGAACCAAGTGATCCACTACATGAAGTGATAGTTAATGGCTTCCTCCCTGCAAACAGGGCGCCATCACACAACATTATATCGTGCAGTAAATGTACATTCATTAATATAGTATGGCTTGCAACGTAGCCATCAACAGTGCCATACAGAGTACAGCTCTTATCTAGCAAACTCTACGCACGCACACACAGTTGCAAGATGTGATTGTACAGCTAGATAATACCATAGTCGATGTGGAACACCAACACGGAACCGTCAATGGAAGTCACAAAGGACAAGTGGACCGTAGCCCGTTTATACAATAAAAACCAAACAACACATAGCTAAATCGCACACAAAAGCGATATAGCTTGCATCTCCGTTTGATTTGAGTGTGCTAATGATCCTTCCGCAGGTTCACCTACGAAAACCTTGTTACGACTTGTACTTCCTCTAAATGATCAAGTTCGGCCAGCTTCTCACCGTCCCATTGCTTGCGCAAACAGGGCAACGATCCATTGGCCTTGCTAAACCATTCAATCGGTAGTAGCGACGGGCGGTGTGTACAAAGGGCAGGGACGTATTCAGCACAAGCTTATGACATGTGCTTACTAGGAATTCCTGGTTCACGGGAGATAGTTACAAATCCCGATCCCAGTCATGATAGTGATTGAAAAGTTTACCCAACCCTTGCGGGCCAGAAGGTCATACTCTCTGTCACTATCATTGTAGCACGCGTGCGGCCCCGGACATCTAAGGGCATCACAGACCTGTTATTGCTCCTTCTCATGTGGTTTTGGCTTATCCACCTGTGCCTCTAAGTAGCCTCACAGACTTAAATGTGCCTACATACCCATACGAGCATTGGTAGACAACAATTAAACTGATCTGCGCACTAATTAGCAGGGCGGAGTCTCGTTCGTTAACGGAATTAACCAGACAACTCGTACCACGAACTAAGAACGGCCATGCACCACTAACCACTGAATCATGAAAGAGCTATCAATCTGTCAATCCACATAGTGTCCGGCCCGGGTGAGTTTTCCCGTGTTGAGTCAAATTAAGCCGCAAGCTCCACTCCTGGTGGTGCCCTTCCGTCAATTCCTTTAAGTTTCAGCTTTGCAACCATACTTTCCCCGGAACCCATAAACTTACAGGTTTCCCGGGGACTGCCCGTGATCCCACGTAAATGGAGAGACCACGGATTATCAGATGGCATCGTTTATGGTCAGAACTAGGACGGTATCTGATCGTCTTCGAACCTCTGACTTTCGCTCCTGGTAAATGAAAACATACTTGGCAGATGCTTTCGCTTTAGGTTGTCTGGCAACGGTCCATGAATTTCACCTCTCGCGCTGCCATACAAATGCCCCCGTCAGTCTCTATTTATCATTACTTCAGGTCTATCAAACCAACAAAATAGAACCAAAGTCCTATTTCATTATTCCATGCAAGACTTTTCAGACACATAGTGTCTGCTTTGAGCACTCGAATTTGTTCAAAGTAAACGTGCTGTCCGCCAAGAACACTCAATGAAGAGCATTGCTTAACATAGCATCGAGTTAGCACCACTCCCTTGC
>JAEDOY010000018.1:0-13892 GCA_016432935.1 Benedenia humboldti
ATAATAATCAAATAGTTTTAAATTAAAATTATTTTTTCAGAAAAAAACCGATAAACATTAGGGTTATTTAAAAAATTAATAAATTAAAATAATGTATAAATTATTAATACAAAAGCATGTTTATATTTAAAAATTATTTTCATTATTAAAAAATTAAAATTTGTTTTTATCAAGAAACATAAAGCGATTGTTACTAAAATTAAAATGAGAATTAAATTTTTCAAGTATAGCTTTTAAAGAGTTATTTAAGATTAAATAAAAAAAGCAACACTTACTTGCTTTTATCATTAATTTGAACAGTTCCGCCAGCTTTTTCGATTGCTGCTTTAGCAGTTTCAGAAATAGCATCAACTTTAACTGTTAATTTTTTGCTTAATTTACCGTTAGCTAAAATTTTAACAGCCATAGTATTTGATCTAATTGATTTATTAGCTTTTAAAGAAGCAAAATCAACTACATCGCCATCTTGATATTTGGCTTCTAAACGAGCTAAAGAAACAGTTTGGTATTCAACATGAGTATAGTTGTTAAACCCAACTTTAGGCAATCTTCTGAATCATGGATTTTGTCCACCTTCAAATCCTGCACGATGTCCTTTACGTTTATTTTGACCTGATTGTCCTTTACCAGCTTGTTTACCACGACCTTGGGCCATACCTCTACCAACACGATATTTTTCACTTCTTGAACCTTTAGTCGGTTTTAAATTGTGTAATTTCATTTTAATCCCTCCTAAGCTTCCCCGCCGTCTTTACCACGTAGAGCAGCAATTTCTTCAGCGGTTTTTAATTGTGAAAGCGCTTTTAAAGAAGCTTTAACGGTGTTAGTTTTATTATTTGAACCTAATGACTTAGTAACAATATCAGTATAACCAGCTAGTTCTACCACAGCACGAACCGAACCAGAAGCAATGATTCCTTTACCTTTAGGTGCAGGTTTAAGTAAGATTTTTGAGGATACATACTTAGCTTCGCTAATATGTGGTACAGTGCCTTTAACTACAGGAACTTTAATTAAATTACGTTTAGCATCTTTGATAGCTTTTTTAATTGAATCAGGAACTTCTTTAGCTTTCCCGTGACCATAAGCTACACGACCTTTTTTATCACCAATCACTACTAGAGTTGAGAAAGAAAATCTTCTCCCTCCTTTAACTACGTTAACAACTCTGGAAATATTAACAACTCTTTCTTCAAAATCAGATTGACGACGGTTATTACGATTATTACGACGATTACCTCTTTGAGGACGACGATTATTACGAGGGCCATTAGCTTGGTTAGATCTTGGAGCATTACTTCTAGGTGCTGGCTTTTTATCAGCTACAACTTCAGCAGTTGGTGTTGCTTGTGTTGTTGGTTTTTTCATTTCTTCAGACATTAGAATTTAATCCCCCCTTCTCTGATAGCTTCGGCAAATGCTTTGACTCTTCCGTGATAAATATATCCTGAACGATCAAAAACTATTTGCTTAATATATAAAGCATTAATTTTAGTAGCCATATCTTGACCGATAGCTTTAGCAGCTTCAATGTTACCACCTTTGGCAACTTTTAATTTTAAAGTTGAACTTTGAGCTAGGGTTTTACCAGCTACATCATCAATTAATTGGGCTTCAAAATTATTTAGTGATTTAAAGACATTTAGACGAGGTATTGCTGCAGTACCAGAAATTTTATTTCTAATTCTAAGTTGTTTACGTCTTCTTGCTTGATTTCTTGATTTCATAATTTTACCTTAACTACTTAGCAGCAGATTTCCCTTCTTTTCTACGAATTTGTTCGCCTTTATACATAATTCCTTTTCCAGAATAAACTGATGGTCTTCTGACATCTCTAATCATAGCTGCCATTTGACCTACAGCTTGTTTACTAGCGCCAGTGACAATTAATTCAACTGATTTGGGAGCTTCAACTTTAACTCCGGGAATAACTTTTAAAATAACAGGATGAGAATAACCAGCATTAATCGTAATGGTATCACCAGCTACTGTAGCTTTATATCCAACCCCTTTAATTTCCAACTCTTTTTTAAAACCTTCTGAAACTCCAATAACCATTCCAGATAATAAGGAATTAGTAGTCCCATGAAGTTCCTTAGTTGATTTTTCTTCATTAGCTCTGGTCGTTGTAACTTCATCACCTTTAATATTAATAGCAATTAATGGTGAAAAGCTTTGAACTAAGGTTCCATTTTTACCTTTAACTTCTACTTCATTACCTTTAATGTTAATCGTTGTACCTGCAGGTAGTTTAATAACTCTTTTTCCAACTCTTGACATAACGCTCCTATCACACGTAGGCGATAATTTCTCCACCTACTCCTAGTTCACGTGCTTTTTTATCAGTAATCATTCCATTTGAAGTAGAAATAATTGCTGTTCCAAAACCAGATAACACTGATGGAACTTCATCAGCAGCTGAATAAACTCTTAGTCCTGGTTTAGAAATTCTTTTAACGCCAGTAATCACTCTTTGATTACCTTTGTATTTTAAAGTAATGATAATTTGTTTGTTAATAGCTTCGCCTTCGGTTTCTAAATTTGAAATATAACCTTCAGCTAATAAAATGTTTGCAATTGTGTGTTTGATTTTTGAATAAGGAATAGATGCTGTTTTAGTTTTACGTTGATTAGCATTTTTAATTCTAACTAACATATCTGCGATTGGATCTGTAATAAACATCTTATCAACTCGCTTTCTTAACTCCAGGAATTTTCCCATCATGAGCTAAATTTCTAAATGTAATTCTTGAAACCCCAAATTTTCTCATATATCCACGAGGACGACCGTCAATTGCATCACGATTTCTCACTCTAATATAAGAACTATCACGCTTCATTCTTTGTAATTTTAATTGAGCTTCGCTATCACCTTTTTTAGCGGCTTTTCTTAACTCTGCTCTTTTTTCTTCATTTAGAGCAACCATTTGTGCTCTTTTGTTGTTTTTTTCAATAAGTGCTTTTCTAGCCATAATTGCTCCTCCTATGCTTTTTTGCCTTTAAATGGCATTCCTAATAAGGTTAATAATTCACGTGCTTCATCATCTGTATTAGCTGACGTAACAATAATTACATCTAACCCTTTAATTTTACGAACTTTATCAAAATCTATTTCTGGAAAAATAATATGTTCTTTAACTCCAAGAGAAAAATTTCCTCTACCATCAAAAGCTTTATTATTTACTCCTCTAAAGTCTCTAATACGTGGAATTACCACATTAATTAATTTGCTTAAGAAGTTTCACATGTTGTCTCTTCTTAAACTAACTTTACCACCCATAGGCATTCCTTCTCTTAATTTTCAAGAAGCTAAAGATTTTTTAGCTACAGTAGAGGCTGGTTTTTGACCGGAAATGGCTGCCAAGTCTTTCATAATCTCTTCAATAGCTTTAGAATTAGTAACTTCTTTACCTGCAGTCATATTTAAAACAATCTTTTTAATTCTTGGAACTTCCATGATTGATTTATAACCAAACTTTTTAAAAAGAGCTTGTTTGACTTCATTATTATATTTTTCTTGTAATTTAGTCATTTTTTACTCCTTCTTTGCTAGTTTCTTCAACCTTAGTTTCTTCCACTGTAGTTGCAGTTACTTCTTCTTTAGTTTTAGCAGCTACTGCTGCTGATTTTTTCATTGCTTTAGCCTTAGCTTTCTGCGCTGATTTATCTACTATTTTTACATTTGAAACATGAATTGGTGCTTCAAATTCAGTAATTCCCCCATCAGGGTTTTGTTGAGTTGGTTTAACATGCTTTTTAACAACGTTAACTTTATCAACAGTTACGGTATCTTTTTTACGATTAACTTTTAGAACACGACCAGTAGTACCACGGAATTTTCCGGCAATAACTAGAACTTCGTCATTCTTTTTAATTTTTGCTTTTGCCATAACTCTCCTATAGTACCTCTGGAGCTAGAGAAGCAATTTTTTGAAAACCAACTTCTCTTACTTCACGAGGAATTGGCCCAAAAATACGGGTTCCTCTTGGTGTTTTGTCTTCTTTGATAATAACTACCGCATTATCATCAAATTTAATGTGTGTTCCATCAGATCTTTTTAAACCATATTTAGTACGAACAATAACCGCTTTAACAACTTGCCCTTCTTTAACAGCTCCATTTGGTAGTGCTTTTTTAATTGAACAAATTACAATATCACCAATATTTGAGCTACGACGAACAGATCCACCTAATAATTTAAAAATTCCTACTTCTTTGGCTCCGGAATTATCCGCTACAGCCGCTCTTGTCATTACGTGTAACATTATTCTAGACCTCCATCAGCTGTAGCACCTATATCAGAAGCTAACACTTCAATTAATCTAAAATTCTTAGTTTTTGATAATGGACGAGTTTCCATTATTTTTACTGTATCACCAATTTTTGCTAAGCCTTTTTCATCATGTACAGCAAATTTTTTCGATGATTTAAAACGTTTTGAATATAAAGGGTGTTTTTTATAAGTGTCAACCACTACAGTAATGGTTTTTTCACGTTTAGTAGAAACTACTTTACCCACAACTGTTTTTTTATTACTCATGTTTTTCTCCTCCCTTTAACTCAGTTTTAGTAATTGTTTTAACTTTTTCATCAGTTTTTTCATTTAAAATGGTAAAAATTTTGGCAATATCTTTTTTAACTAATGAAATTTTATGTGGTTGGTCTAATTGACCTGTTGAATTTTGAAATCTTAGGGTAAAAAGTTCAGCTTTTAAATCAGAAATTAAGTCATTAAGTTCTTTAATAGATTTACTTCTTAAGTCTTTAACTAACATCTTTCCTCCCCTTTAGCAACGATTTTGAATCTAACTGGTAATTTATTACCACCTAATCTTAAAGCGTCTTTAGCTATGTCTGTTGGCACTCCTGAAACTTCAAACATCATAGCATTTTCACGAACCACTGCTACTCATTTTTCAGGATTACCTTTACCTTTACCCATTCTGACCCCAATTGGTTTAGATGTTTTAGCCAAGTGTGGAAAAATTCTAATAATAACTTGTCCTTCACGACCCATACGTCTGGTAATAGCAATACGTGCTGCTTCAATTTGACGAGCTGTGACTCAAGCTGGATCTATTGATTGAAGTCCAAATTCACCAAATGATACTTTATTACCTTTGGTAGCTTTTTTCTTATCAGGGTAAATATTGTGTGGTTTACGATACTTAGTTCTTTTTGGTTGTAACATTATTTATTACCTCCATCAAGAATCTCTCCTTTAGAAATTCATACTTTAACACCAATTACGCCATAAGTGGTATTAGCTCTAGCATTAGCATAATCAACATTTTGTCTTAAGGTATGTAGTTTCATTTCGCCTTCAGTATAACCTTCAGTACGAGCCATATCAACTCCATTAAGACGACCAGAAACAGCGGTTTTAACACCTTTAGCTCCAGCAAAAAAGGCTGCTCTAATTGCTTGTTTTTGAGCAATTCTAAAAGAACCACGATTTTCTAATTTAATAGCAATTTCTTCTGCTACTAAACGAGCATTTAATTCAGGTTTTTCAATTAATTCAACTTGAATTGAAACTTTTAATTCTCTATTTTTTGTAACTTTTTGAATTTCTTTAACTAATGCTTTGACATTAGCTCCGTCTTGTCCTAAAACTACTCCTGGACGAGCGGTATAAATTTTAACAACCACTTTCTTAGCTTTACTTCTAGTAATTTCTAAATTACCAATTGCATACTCTCTCACTTTTTTCTCAAAGAAAGCTCTTATTTTTTGATCTTCTAGTAAAACACTGGCAAAAGTTGCTTTATCAGCAAATCAATTTGCGTTATGTTTTTTAGTAATTCCGTACCGGAATCCATTTGGATTTACTTTTTGTCCCATAATTGCCTCCTTATACCTCTGCTACTTCCAATTTAAAGTTTGAAGTTCTTTTTAGAATTGAGTATGCGGTTCCTTTAGAACGGGGTTGAAATCTTTTCAGTGTTGGCCCTTGTTCAACTTGAACTTTAGAAATAAATAATTTTTCTGCATTTAGACCGTGGTTGTTAACCGCATTAGCGATTGCTGAATTTAATAATTTAATTAAAATAGGTGAAGATTTTTTAGGAGTATTTTTTAAAATAGCCAGTGCATCTGCAACTTTTTTTCCTCTGATTAAAGCTACTACTAAATTAGCTTTACGAGAAGAAACTCTTTGCATACGCACAGATGCTAAACCAACTTGTTTATTATCTGCTGCCATTATTTTTTACCTTTATCCTCTCCATGTCCTGAGTAAGTTCTAGTTGGAGCAAATTCACCTAATTTATAACCAACCATGTCTTCAGTAACAAATACATAAACAAATTTACGACCATTATGAACTTGGAAAGTTAGGCCAATAAACGAAGGATAAATTGTGCTTCTTCTTGATCAAGTCTTAATTGGTTTTTTAGGAGCTTTTCCTTCAACAATCGCATCAACTTTTTTAGCCAAGTGCTCATCAATGAACGCGCCTTTAGATAGTGATCTAGACATTAATTTTTACCTCCGTTTCTTCTTCTTAAAATTAATTTATTAGATGATTTTTTAGAATTTCTAGTTTTAACTCCTAGAGCTTTTTTACCTCAAGGTGTTAATGGTGCTTTACGACCAATTGGTTGTCTTCCTTCACCACCACCATGAGGGTGATCATTAGGGTTCATAACAGAACCTCTAACTGTAGGACGAATTCCCCGATATCTTGAACGACCAGCTTTTCCTCAAGTGACCAATGAATGTTCTTCATTACCAACTTCACCAACAGTAGCACGGCAAACACCTAAAATTCTTCTAACTTCACCAGATTTAAGTTTTAAAATCACGTATTTATGATCTTCTGATTGACCAAGAATTTGAGCTGATTGACCAGCACTACGAGCAATTTGACCTCCAGCACCAGGCATCATTTCAATATTATGCACAACAGTACCTTCGGGCATATTAATTAAAGGCATAGCATTACCGATTTGGATATCAACATTAGTTCCAGACACAACTTCAGAACCAACTTTTAAGCCTTTAGGAGCTAAAATATATTTTTTAGTTCCATCTTTATAAACTATTAACGAAATATTAGCTGAACGGTTAGGGTCATATTCAATTGTTTTAACTGTTGCAGCAATTTCATCTTTATTTCTTTTAAAATCAACAATCCGATATTTTTTAGTTGCTCCTCCACCCTTGTGTCTAACGGTGATTGAACCAGTGTTATTTCTTCCTGAATGTTTCTTAATTGTTTTAATTAATGATTTTTCAGGAGCATGGCCAGATAAATTGGCTTTATAATCTAATGAAGTCATATGTCTACGACCATTAGTGGTTGGCTTATATTTCTTAATTGCCATTTTTCTCCTATTCTCTATAGATATAATCAAGCGATTTTATCATCTATAGGTGTGCGCAAAATGCGTTCGCTTTTATTGATCAGCTTCTGATTTAGTTTCAGATGCTTCATTTTTAACTGGTTCAGCTTGAACATCAGTTTTAACAGTTGCTTTTTCAGCAGTTTTAGCCGCAATTTTAGCAGCAGCTTTTTTCTCAGCTTCAGACATTTCTGGAACTTTAGTTTCAGTTTCTTTAGCAGCATCTGCTAATTTAGCGTCTGGGCTCTTATCAGCTTGAGCTTCGTCTGGAAAAATATTAATTACCCCTTCAGCTAAAGTAATAATTGCTTTTTTGATCCGATTAGTAAATCCTTCAGAACGACCTAATTTAGTTGGCTTTTTATCAATAGTAATAATATTAACTTTTTTAACTTTAACATCAAAAATGAATTCAATAGTTTTTTTGACTTCAGCACGATTAGTACGAGGATCTACTGCAAATGTATAAACACCCTCACCCCTTTGTGCATAAGTTTTTTCAGTTAAGACAGGATACTTAATTACTTCATTAACATTCATTATTTATCTCCTCCTAACTTTTTCATACTTGCTTCATCAAAAATTAGTACATCAGCATTAATAATAGCTTCAACTGTTAAATTACCTAATCTAGTTGCAAAAACTTTTGGTAAGTTAGATGCTGATTTTCAAAGTATTTCATCTGCAGAAACAATAATTACTTTTTTAAACTCTGGTTTTAAGTTTAAAGTTTTAATTTCAGCAATTAAAGCTTTAGTGTTGGGTTTTTCACCAGATTTAAATGTTTTAACAAAAACAGCATCTTCTTTAGCTTTTAAAGTTAAAGCTGAGTTAAAAGCAGTACGCTTAACTTTTTTATTAACTTTTAAAGTATAGTTACGATCTGGTTTTGGTCCGAAGACAACTCCTCCACCCACTCATTGTGGTGATCTTGTTGATCCAGCACGAGCTCTACCAGTTCCTTTTTGACGAAAAGGTTTTTTACCTCCACCAGAAACTTCTCCACGAGTTTTAGTTGAGTGAGTTCCTTGTCTACGAGAAGCTCTTTCTGACATAATAACATCAAAAATTGCTTGTTCTTTAACTTTAACGTCAAAGACTGTTTTAGGCAAATTAGTCATTATTTGTCTCCCTTCGCTTCTGATTTAGATTCTTCTTCAGTTTCTACTTGCAATTTAGCAGCTTCAGCCTTAGCTTTAGCTTGTTCTGCTTCAGCTTCTTTAGCTTGGGCAGCAGCTTCTTTAGCTTCGTTAGCTGCATCAATAGCAGCTTTCATGTCAGCAACTGACATATCAGTATTAACGTCAGCTCCCGTTGATTTAGCTTCTTCTAATAATTGATTTTTGATTTCTGCTTCCTTAACATCAACTAATTGAACAGCTTCTTTGTGAGGTAATCCTTTAACAGCTTCTTCAACAATTACAAATCCTTTATTAGGACCAGGAATTGAACCTCTTATTAAAATAATATTATTGGCTAAATCAACGTTGACAACTTCTAGATTTTGAACAGTGACTTTTTCATGCCCCATATGTCCTGGCATTGTCATACCTTTGTTAACTTTGTTAGAAGACACATCTCCTAATGAACCGGTTTGTCTAGTAGGTTTTGAACCCCCACCACCACCATGTGATTTAGGGCCAATGTGTTGATTGTGTCTTTTAATGTTACCTTGAAACCCTTTACCTTTAGAAGTTCCAGTAACATCAACTAACTCACCAGATTTAAATTGGCTAAGGTCAACTTTTGAACCCAGTTCTAAACCTGACATATTTCTAATTTCTTTACTAAAATATTTAGCTCCTGTTTTAGCTTTTTTAAAGTGTCCTAAAACCGGCTTGCTAACTGTCACATCTCTTCTATCAAAAACTGAAAGTTGAGTTGCAATATAACCGTTTTTTTCTTCAGTTAAAACAGCAGTAACTGTATTTGGTGTAGCTTCAATAACAGTTACAGGAATGTTTTTACCATGATCTGTGAACACGGAAGTCATTCCTACTTTACGTCCTAATATACCTTTCATAATATTTCCTTTCATAGGCTCAGTTTAATATTGAGCATAAATTTTGCAATTATTTTACCATAACTTCAACATCAACACCAGAAGAAATTTCCATTCTTTTTAGTGTGTCCATTAATTTATCGTTAACATTTTGTAGAACAATTAATCTTTTGTGTGTTCTTTGTTCAAATTGTTCACGAGATTTTTTGTTAACGTGAACAGATCTTAAAATTGTGAAGATTTCTTTTTTAGTTGGTAAGGGAACTGGCCCTGAAACTTTTGCTCCTTCAGCCATAGCAGATTCAACAATTTTTTTAGCACTTTGATCTACAAATGTTGCTTCATATGATCTAACTTTAATATGTAATTTCATTTGTGTTGTTTTTTTCCTTTCGTTCTTTTGAACAGTCTCCACATCAATAACCCTATACACTTAAAACAACTAATTTTGGTGTATCGGCAACCTAATGCTTCTTTGACTTAGTTGCTTATTAATTATACACACTTTCTTAAAAAAAAAGAGAATTTTATTTGATAATATTTTGATTTCTATTTTTAAAAAATCAGGATTTATTACCTTTAAATTAGTATAAATAAGCAATTAATGCTTTATTAAAATTAAAGATTTACAAGTGTAATAAAAAATTAAGTTTCGCATTCAAACTATTTTTGTTATAATCACTCTTGCTAATAAACTAACTGGGAGGAAAAATGAAAAAATGAATGTTAAATTCTATTATAGGGGGTTCAACTTTTGCAGTTGCAGCTGTTGCCCTAGGAGTGCCATTAGCTATTGTTACAGCTAAGGCACTCCAAGCCAAAGGAGCTTTAGAAAAAATAGCCTCAAAAGGAGGCCCTAGAGTAAATTTACAAAAAAGAATGCAAGAAAAAAATGGACTTAAAGTTGTTGCTTTGGGCGATTCAATAACTGCCGGATATAATGGTTTTATTGGAGCTTATGACCATGCTCAACAACTCACTGGCGGGCCACAAATTCCCATGCATAATGAGTCATATGTTGACTTTCTGGTTCAGTCTTTAAAAAATGCTGAACCCGGAAAAAATATTGAATATAAAAATTATGCAAAAGATGGTTTAAGATTAACTGATATTCAAAATTTAATTGAAGAAGGGCAAATTTCTCGTCAATTAAAAGATGCTGATTTAATTCCCATAACTATTGGTTCAAACGATATTTTGCAATATATCAACTTTTTAGGGATGCCTTTTTCATCTTTTCAAAGTATTATTGCAAATGCCAATGATTTAAATTTAACTTTTAACCCAAAAACTGGAGGTACAGATTTTAACGGACAAGCAACTCAAAATGAAATTGATTCAAGTGGTATATTTCCACGTGCAGTTCCAAAAAAATACGATATTAATTCTGATTTGATTTGAAGTAAAACTTTTGCTCCATTTAAAACTGGTTCAAGAACGACTGAAGCTGGACTTAACATTAATAAAGAGGATTCTAAAAATATCTTAATGAATACTTTAAGATCAATCTCTGACATTGCTGATGGCTCGGTTGGAGAATATTTAACAATTGATCATGATTATCAAGATAAAATCTTTGATATGGTTAAATCAGGTATTATGTTACTAATTAAACAATTGCATGATCTTGCACCGAATGCCCAAATTATGCTTTTAGGTCCAGATTTACCTTTTGGTCAATTTCCAGACAGTGTTTTAACATCAAAAAATAAATATAATGAAAATAAAACATTAGGAGCAGAATTTAATAGACTATTAGATACTATGAAGCAAGGGGCTAAATTTGGTTTAAATCGTCCAAGTGATTTTGTTGACTTCTTTAAAGCAGATGAGCTACCTTCAATGAAACCTTATTCATATTTAAATTTAGATAATAATGGAACCGCAACAGGAAAACCAAAAGTAAAATATGATACTGAAGCCGATTTTGTTAAATCTATTCAAAATCAACCTATGCCAAATATTACTGATATTCACCCTTCAATTTTTGGCCATTCTTTAATTGCTAAAGATTTATTTAGTTACTATGGTAAACAATTAGGTCTTTCTGCAAATGATATAACTAAAGATGCTCAACAGTCATATGCTTATGATGATACTGATAAAGCGCACGCACAATGATTAAGAAAAGATGAAGATCCTAGTGTGGTCAATGTTTCATATGAATCAGCGAAAGCCATGAATGGCATGTTAACTTCTTTAAGTCAAACACCAAAAGGATCAATTTCTGGATTAATTAACGGCATAATATCACAAAAGATTGATGGGCTAAACAATGATCCAACTGCCAAAAATCTTGCAACTATTGCTGAAATTCAATCTAAAACTAAAAATGTTCTTACTCAAGTGGTTGATAGCTTAATTCCTGATTCAATGAAAGATCCAAAAACTCATCAAATGCCTGATAGTTTAAAAAACCTACTAGAACCAATTTTGGAAACTTTAAATCAAGGAGCATTTAAAATAAAGTTAGCTGAAATAAGAGTAGTAAATTCTAAAACTTTAAATGAAACTGATGTTCTTAAAAATTCACTAATGGGTACTGGTAGCTTATTTGAACTAATTACCCAAACCCAAAAATTATTAACTTCAATATAACCTTTAACTCAACAAACAAAATAAATAGTTATCTAAAATTATAAATTTAAAGCTTAATTAGAAATTAATGAATAATTTTATCAAAAATTCCTAAGCAAACTTACAGTTAAATTTTTGCTTAGGAATTAATTTTTATCAATTAGTTATTTAAAGAGATGTTAAATAATATTTTATTTTTTTCAATTAAAGTGTCAACTACCATGAATGTGTCTAAGATCTCCTTTTGCGCTGTAAAAGCATCTGATGATTCAGTATTTATGGCTTTTTAGCTCCTTTTAAATAAGTTAGTGGGGCAGAATAAAATGCTTGATGACCCATTCTAATCATGTTTGGTATTCCATCAAATGTAAGTGCAGTAATTTGAGCGTCTTTAAATGCTTCGTAACCGATTTCCTTCAATTGATTGTCGCCTCTAAAATCAAGCATTGAATTAGGTTGGTTGGTTAAAGGTGCATTTTCAAATGCAGCATCTCCAATTTTTTGTAAGCTTTTAAATTATTTAAACCAATAATAGATTTTAAAGAAGTAGAGTATCAAAATGCGAATCCTTCTATTTCTCTTAATTTATCATCACCAGTAAAATCAAGTTTTTTAATACTTTTTGCTCAAAAGAATGCATAATCATCAATTTTTTTCTAAATATTTCATATTAGAAAGATCTAAGATATCTGGTTTTGCTGACCAAAAAGCAGCACGCCAATTTCTTGCAATTTTGTTTTATCTAAATTTTTTATTTCTTTTAAAGGAGATTTTTCAAATGCATTTTGACCAAATTTAACTAAGTGAGGTGTTCCTGCAAAATCCAGTTTTTCAATTTTGCTTTTTGAAAAGGTGTCATATCCAATATAAGTCAATGAATCTAATCGAGATAAATCTAATTTTTTTAGATTAACAAATCTAAAAGCATGTTCTTTAATTTTTGCTAAAGAAGTCAGTGGCGTTAAATCTTATGACTGTGTTGATGAATTATAAAATGCATAACTAGCAATGGTTTTTAATTTTGATACATTTTTAAAATGCATATCACTGGCTGAAGCATTATAAAAAGCATAATCTTTAATGGTTTCTAGATTTGGTAAATTATTAAACTCAATTTTAGCCAATGGAGAGTAATAGAATGCACTTGTATCAATGCTTTTTAGTTTTAGTAAGCCAAATAATTTTAAAGATTTTATTTCAGAAGAATAAAAAGCTGAGTCTCCTATATAGGTTAGATTTATATCTTGATCAAGTGAAAGTTGTGATAATTTAGCTGAATAAAAAGCATTTGCATCAATATATTTTAATTTTGATAAACCGGATAAGTTTAAAGATGTTATTTCAGAAGAATAAAATGCTTTTCTACCAATAGATTCAAGGTTTTTTAATGCTGCTAAATCTAATGTATGTAAATTTTTTGATCCAACAAAAGCATTAGGTCCAATAGTTTTTATTGAGTCTGGATCTTCAAATTTACTAGTTCTTATATCAGGATACATTCTTGAAAAATTTGCATTTAAATAGCCAACATTTTGACCAATAGTTAAAGTATGAGTATTAGTATTAAAGGTGGAATTAGCCTTTAGATCAGATACTGAATAAATGGAAAATCTAGGGCGGTTATCAAGAGCAGTATTGTATAAATCAAGAGCTTTTGTTAATAAATTTTCTTGGTAATGATAAGTTTTTGAAATATCTATTAGATTGGATGGTTTTTTCCCATGGCATTTAAAGCATTTTTCATAGTATCATCATATGTTTTTTTAGCTTTTCTAATATCATCATTTCAATATTTTTCATCAATATGTTTATTAGAAACAATATTTTCTAATTTTTGTTTAAAATAATTTTTAAGATCCACTATATTTTGAGCTTTTAGCTTTATAACTAACTTATCAAGTTCATTACGTTTAGTAACAAGATCATCTTTATAATTTAAAATTACATCACTTATTTCAGCAATATC